>JXSR01S039239.1:5355-18606 GCA_000969725.1 Ophiothrix spiculata | reverse complement strand
TATAAGTGTCTTGTGCGCCGAGGACATAGTTCACACGCAACTCAAGTGATACTTGTTAGTTCACGTGATTTGACAGTTCTGTTACTGTGTGACTTTATTAAGTGATTTGATTGGTTTGATGTTCATGGATGGATGGTGCGATTTGGTCTCGCCCAGAAGGAAAAGGTGTTTTTTAGACTACTATTATAGATGCCCAGATAGTAATAACCCAAGGGAGAAGGGTGATGGGGTGTAAACTGAAATACTGTTCTCATTTTATGTGTTATTGAATTCAGATTTCATGAGCTTCCGCTATAATAGGCCAAACAATAATTTATTGGACAGCATAAACAGGAATCCAGAGTGCAGGGCCCGTTGTTTGTAAATGCAATCCCTACCCTGCATTGTCAAAGAAATTATTGTTTGGTCTATAATATAAACTGCTTTCCCAATATATGCTTTGTTTTGGGAGAAAATGAAATTGACAACATCGGGGAACCAAAATCTATCTGGACATCTACAAGGTAGACCCAGGATGTCAAAACTTTAGATATTGTATTTGCATGTATGTTTTGTTGAATTCATTTTTCTGGAGCTTCCATTACTGGTTTCTAAATATGACTTTGTTTTTTTGTGTAAGAAAATGTGATCATGACAACAAGGTACCATTTATTGCCTTTTATATGGGTTGTCTCGTATAATACTGTTTATATGTTTGTGTTGTACCGGAACCTTCTGCCACGGTATTTGGTTATTAAAAACTCTCGGTTTATCTGAGAGGCCGAATAGCTCAGTGGTAGAGCGCTCGCGCTGCAAGCGAGAGGTCCCGGGTTCGAGTCCCTGTTCGGCCAGGATTTTTTTCTAATTATATGAAATCCAGGCCTGTTTGTGATTTGTATTATTGTTATTAGTGTTCTAGTGTATGATGCGTATTTCTCCATTTCTTTATCTGATTATTTATTAGTAATACGGTAGTATCAGTTCTGATCTCGTATACTAGTGTGTATCGTTATAGCTTTATATCCTTGTACCTATGTTCAGTTCATCTATCTCCCAACTTTAGATATATGCCTTTTATAGCCTTTAATCTAATAGTGCACCTGAAAATGGTGTATTATTTATATTTTATATAATGAATCTAGTATTATTAGCTTGTAAAAAGTACCAAATTGCACAATGAAATATGTATAGATTTTATTTGAGTATTATAACTAAAAGACAGGGAGAGAGGAGAAATGTTCTTACTGGAAAAGTGGGAAATAGTAGGACACATATATATACCAGATGTATGGCTCTTTTTAAGTGGCAAATCTTCGGTACATGTAGTTAAATGTGTTGTAAAATAAAGCATATTGTATGGTAAATAATCCTTTAAGTAACGTAGAGATACCAAATGTTAGAACCACTATTTTCACACCTTGCATGCACACGCGTCCATTTGTACCACGTATAACAAACTAACATATGACGACCTGCCAAACATATCCGGTATCCTACCATTCCAAAAACTTAATGTGACATAAATCCACTGTTAACAATAATCATATCATGATAACATAACATAACATAACATAATAATTTATTTTTCCACATTTGCAAACTATAGTTAACAATAAACACAACATATGGTTAGTGTCCGTCCTCTCAATCCATAATGCGCTAGCCACAGAGTAGAAAGAAAGGACGGATTGTTCATTTTTCAATAATCTAATACAAGGCACACATATGGAGGGTTGAGAGCAACAAGGCCATATTTGCACCAGCAACAAAGAGTCACAAGGACGTAAATTTGCACCTTTGTTACCCATGCAAATATGGCCTTGTGGCTCTTTGTTGCCCGTGCAAATATGGCCTTGTGGCTCTTTGTTACCCGTTCAAATATGGCCTTGTGGCTCTCAACCCTCCATGTGTTTAACATTTGACTTAACGTTTTCTTGCCAGAGAAGCATCCTGTTGAATCTCTTGGGTTTGCATTTGTTTGTCATCCGATTGTACGCTCTCTCTTGAAAACATGCTGGCCACCTCTTTGAAAAGGCAGGATTTCTCATTCCAATTTCCAATAATGTTCTTGTAATAAAAATCGGCCCCACTTACTATTTTTAGTAGTGACGTTTAACTTCACGATCTCAATGGCTGCCAGTACAGTTTGAGAAAGCTTCCTGTTAGCTCACTTTAACTCAAAAGAGTGTTGCGAGTTGTGAGCGAGCTCTGAAATTTTGAAAGAGTATTGTTCGCTTACTTGAAAGTGCCTATTAGTGAAAGTAATGAGGAGTGCTAGTTTAAAACTCTTAATTGATGTATTGAATGTGTTATACTAAATTGCATTCTAACAGTACCATTTATGGCCATGCCTAGTGTCATTAAATTTGGTATATCAAAATTTAAAAAGTCTTGGGAAAAACATATGGAAACCTGCTACCGAATAAAGAATTACATTGCAAAGAACCTCAAGCCAAATGATGTGCAATCATTTGCTGGTTTATTTGTTTTTATTCACATGATTCAATCCTCATTTTTTTGTCTCACCTGATAATTTTCAGGAAGAGACAAAAAAATGAGGATTGAAAGCATTCCAAACTCTCTCAGCCGTCCATGATCTTAAAACCGTATGCCCTACATTGACGATATTTGATGAGTAGCTAGGGCTGAACTGGTTCCACATGCAATTTGAGCACAAAATATGCTAAGCAAGTACCTAATTTGCTAATCTGAAAATCTGAATCTGAACCAAAAGGGCTATAGTAATGAAACTTATTAGTGACATGAAGGGTCGTGGGTTAAAAATAAGCTGCGTGTTTAAAGGTGTGTGGTCAAGGTCATTCGAGTTCAAAATGTTATCCGCATTGATAAACACTGCATATATTCGTACAGTTGAATAAGAAATGCATTTGAAAGGATGTGGTATGAACATTGGCTTTTTTAATTAAAAAGATGGTAAATAAAGTGTTCTGAAGAAATACTTTTAAAGGGGCATTTTCAAGTGGTGAAAGCAATAGAGACTATAAGATGGCCAAGTACTGATTTGTTTTTAAAAGAAACAGAGAGCATGGTTTTTGCCGGGGGTTTTTGCTATTCACTGTTTCATCTCAGGGTAAAAGTGCAATAAATTAGCTGAAAAAGTGTTGACCTTGTATTCTATTGTTGACCATTTCATTATCATTTCAGCTGCTAGCAACATAAAAAGGTTGTCATAGATTACCATGGGTCACTCTTGCTAAAATCAATAACTGCCCTAGGCACCAAGTTCTTGTAACTGGGGAAAATAACCAGTCATAACAATCGCTGTGCATCAGCTTTGTCAGTTGATTTAAATTCTAAATTGCGCGTACGCACGGACTGTGTAGAAACTTGATTGTTTGAAGGGAGCTTATTTAAAAGATAAGACTTGGTCCCACTATGGCTCCTGATGCTTTCACAATGCATTCCCACTGCATAAGAAGTGCATCGGTATTTGCAATGAAATTTGTTACAATATTTTGATTTTGGGGCGATTGTTTGCACTTTTTAATCCCCGATAACTGATGCTAAACATTTTAGTTTTCACAGAGTTTTTTTAGAAATTCGGATCTTTGGGTATTTTTGGAGTGGCTGGCTAAACAAGAGGGGTGAAGCGAGTAGATTTTGTAGTGGGCCCAAATAATTACATCTAGGGACGATTTCACTAACATTTAGCGATAGTTGCTAACCCCGTTTTGATCGCTAAATCCCAAAAACGATCGCTAATACCCGCTATTTAGCGATCATTTTTGGAGTTTAGCGACCATCGCTAAATGTTAGTGAAATCGGCCCCAGAAGTGCTTCATGAAAGGTTCCAGAGAGCGTCACCGCGACGTCCATTTTTTAATCCAGACAAAAGGAGAATATCTTGACAAATTTGCCCCCCCCCCCAAAAAAAAAGAGCATCTAGATATATTTCATTGCCGGCAATTCTCAAGATGTATTTTAATCCCTCTTGAAGGTTAATTTACTCTTTGCAAATACATCCCAAGTGCTTTCATGATGTCGGCTCGATGTCGCGGCAATGGTTAGGGGAACCTTTCGTGACATACCACCGAAGCATCAAGACATCTTCAAATCATCAATTCGATATTGTGAGAGCATCAGTATTGTTTCTAGAATTTGCTATGCATTGAAGCTTTCAAGATGCAAGATAAGCAGGGTAAATAATAATATCCAAATCCAGACTGAAAAAGGAGACAGAAAATTGTTTCACTAGATAATGCTTATTTTCATTTATTAGTTTACAATTTCAATGAAACCAAAAGTTCATAATGTCATTGATTTCTACAGTAATTAAGAGCATTTAATTAGTTAATATTGTCACATAGCAGATTGTATATTATCAGTACTTTGAAGTAAACATGAATTTCAGACAAAGTTATTCTTTCAATCACAGATAGCAAAATTGAAGATAATGCATAGGGCCTGAAATAAACTATTGATTGTTTCTTGTAACTTGACTGGCTGTTTAGAAAGCGGGTACCTGTAAAATATTTCGTATACTTTTGACAAAATGATTGTTTCCTGTCTAATGCATGTTTCCTACTAAACTCTGCATCATAAGTTCCAACTCAAGATTTCTACATGCCTGCAGATGAATTAAATTAAAGTTTTTCTGATAATTTTTGGCACACCAACAAAGTCTCATCGATTTGAAGTCAAAATATATCAAATTCTCCAACAAGCGACACTGATTTGCTAAGAAAAGATGATTTAAGAAAATTGCAATTGAATTCAATTCTGGTTAATTCTTGAACGACACACTGAAGGTAAAACCATAATCACAACGAATACACACTATGTGTGAGTAGCCGGGATCAATAACGCTAGGATTATTGACCAGTTGAACACCGTATGACAGTAACCCGTGGCTCTGTACTCATTTGATACTGATAATGGTCTCTGCGTGTAATTGATCAATTCGCAACAATCAAATTCAGGTTTGTTTGTTTTTAATTGACCATTCTTTACGAAACGGTGTCGCATATTAAAGAACTTGGTACATTCTTACTACAAATCAATGAGTTTCTTGGTGTGCCAGAAGTTATCAGAAAAACGTCAATAAATTCATCTGCAGGATTGTAGAAATCATGGGTAGGAACTTATGATGCGGAGTGTATCAGTTTTTTGGATACCCCTCAATTCTTTTCTTTTTTTGGCAATGTTTTTTTTCCTATTTAGTATTAACTGATCCTAATCTGTTGGTTATATGTTACAAGAAACAAACAATTAATTAATTTGATAGGCCTCATATTAAGTATTGTTGTTAGTTTATAAGCAGTACTAGTACATCACACACAAAAAATATAACAGTAGGTTACACATATTTATATCGCCTGTATTGATCAAAATGATCAATATATGTAATTTTGAATAAAATAAATACTTTGAAACTACTGGCCACATGCTGACAATTTGAGAGTCATTCTTACAAAATGTCAGTATTTTTGTCAAATTGAATTTTTACAATTCAGGAGATCATATCAATGATACCAAATAAACTTTCTTTAAAGAGAAGTGTTTTACAAGTTCTACAAATCCAAAATCGTTTGGCTATGCCAGCCTTATGTAAGCATTATTACAACATGAACATAATAGAATTTTTTTATCATGATTGGTTGGATTTTAAAGTTATTCCATAACACAGTCTGTAATGTTTCCTTAATAGAGCTTCAACCTATTACATTTAACAGTAAAAGAATTAACAGGGTCCAGATGATTTATCAGGCATATTGGAAAAAATAACAAAGACATCTTATAGCCAGATTATATTATCAACCAGCAGGAAACGCAACACTAGCTTTCTGCCACATTGTCTTTGTGGCCACTACGGAAGACATTTCTTTTTTTTAAAAAACACGCACAAACTGGCAATCCATTTAAGTAACACCTAACTTCAAATTACTGACAGATGAAAAAAGCTGCGTGCAGATGGAAAGTATGTTTCCCTGCTGGTTGAAAAAAGAATCAGCCCTAAAGTCGTACACGATACCTCAAATTTGTCTCCAATTTGAGAAATAGAGTCAAACACATAATTGCATATTACAACATCATGAATGGTACAGGAATGAGAAAGGGATCTTATCAGTGGCAGAATGGTTTTCAATGGAATTCTATCAAAATTGAAGGTGCTTTGGTTACTCACAAATGATATATTGGATCTATATACCTTTCTTTAACAAATCAAGCATTCTCATGTAATTATAAGTTGTCAATTACAATCGCTTTTTCAAAAGAATCTTCCTTGCTTTGTTGAACAACTATTTTTGAATGGATTTACCATTCACACATATTATGTACATCAGATCATCACTGAATCCAACAATTTGTCTATTATTTTACTACTAGTGTATGACATGAATAGATTGCACATAAAGATTTGGAATATTTGATACAAACAAGGTAGCAGACATCTAGGCACATTACAGATGTATATACATAGTAAGAGGCATCAAATATCTTTGGATAAAATACAGTATAGCACATAGTACATAGTATATACAGACTACAACACACAGAAGCTGCTGAATAGTATATACACAGTACAACACACATTAAGCTGCTGAAATATTCACTAAATTTCAGCAATAAATAATGGCATCTGATGAGCCGTATTTGGTATCAGTATATACACAACTTGCAAATATCACACAAAGTTTGGATCGTATACTAAGAAAGTCCATTTCGGTTCTTACATTTCACAAAATAAATGTCCATTTCCTATTCTTTCGTCACAAAATAATATGCCATAATGTCAGATGTTGAAATGAAGTTCCTGATACTGGTAGTCAGCAGTTATTTTTCTTTTATCAAGCTCATGTTTTGCGATAAAAGTGTACAAATATATAGAGGTCTTGTCATATACACTTTGTCCCGTATTCCAGAAAGGTTTTTAGCTAAACCACGGTTTAATTGAACTTCAGCTGTTCAGGAATGATACGCACCATTGCAGCTTTCAAGCAGAACAGTTCAATGAACCGTGCTGTTGAAGAGAATTAAAACCGTGGTTAAGCTAAACACCTTTCTGGAATACGGGCCTTTATGTTAACAAGTGGTCAGTGTACATGGAGAATTTGTTTTCCAAATTGATCACACAAGTACATTACAGTGTGTGAACATCAAACGTATCATGGTGCATTCCGTGTTCAGTGAAATTTTAAAGCGTTCTTCTCGTTGCGCATACAAAGACTGCGTATTGAGCTATGTTGGTTATATTGATAAAATCTCTGTTTTCTGAATGCACCATCGTAGTAACCATCATGTTATTCAACAACAGAACAATCCGATCACAAGTACTGTGTGCATGCCATATGTGATGGCTCACCCCGAAAGGGGACACTTTGCACATATCAATTTTGATTTTATCATTTCATCTGTAACAACATTTTCCAAGCTTTAAAATGACACCTTACTTGTTGAAATTGATCAAGGCAATCAAATTTAACTCCAGAAAATCTGCTGGAAATTCTTATCATTTTCTTCAATTTTTGCTGCCTATTTTCACCAGTTTCTTGAAAAGTGTTCTGTCGCAAAGTCCCCCTTTATGGGGTGAGCCATCACATATATACTTGACCACAACACGTAAAATGAAAAGTTCTATTATTTACTAAATGTACATCATTTGTTACTATGAGTTACTCGTAGATCTATATCAAGGGCTTAGTATAAGACCCGAAGTTTTTCGTGTTAGGGATTTTCCATGAAAATCGCAGAATCGGGGGGGGGGGGGGTATAATGTAAAAAACGAAGATTTGAGCAAGAAAGTGTAAAAAAGTCAAAATTCAGACACAAAATTTATGAAAAATTGAATTAAGATGCAGTCAGATGAAATATTATATTCAAAATTAATTTTACAAAAATACAACAGCGATGTCAACCATTCTTCTCCAGTAAGCAGCTAGATAAGTTTTTATCTAGTTTTACTCATATTTTAAGCTTTTAGAGGAAAGATTAAACAAAAGAAAATAACCAAAATAATGTATTGCGGAAAAACATGGAATTTTGAATTTACAACGCCCAAAATATTGGTCCTTGGCTTAGAACCACAAGCCCATACCTGCATTTCTGCCAAAACTGACATATGGTATCAAATTTCAAATGACCAAAAATGTGAGTTTATCAGGGACACAAGCTTGCAGTTGACTTGTAATGATGATTGAAAACCTCCATTTTCACAATGTGTATTAAATCTTTGATCTTGAACCTGCCATCAAATTCAAAACACACACAAAAAAAAAGTTTTGCAATGCAGATATGGCTTTGTATAACCAAGCCCTTGGTATCTAATACCACACTTGCCAGGCCAGATGTGGTTAAATCATGATCACATTTCAAGTTTCTGTTCTCATGTTAACAAGAGAAATGACGATATGCTTTGACAGATTTCCTGTTTCAATTTTACACTGATAAACCACAGGAGGAGAATCAAAATCAAGTATTCTCATGTAGAAGACTGAAGATTAAAGTTAATTGTTATAATAACAAAAATGACATTGAGTTTAGTTAACAGGCCCAAAGTAATATAACATTTGATCAGTCAATATAGGCCTATGGCATACAAATATGAAACAAAAAAGTCAGAACTTATACGTCAAGTACATAGTATATGGGAATAAGGTAATGGTAATGGGATAAATTTAGACATTTTGAGTTCTAATAAAATTCAAAATGTCTAAAATTGTACAATGCACAATTCAGTTGTGGCAAGAGATAGGAAATTATAAACAATCTTTTAATGCACTTAAGGGCCCTGTCAACCCTTTTTTCAGAAATGGTTTTTACTCTGTAACTCAGCAACGGATAATTAAATTAAAATAAAAGTATACATTTCTAGAAGCGGATTTGCATACTGTATATGTGTAATTGTATATGTATACATATGTGTAATTTTGGACCTAGGTCCAAAAATCATGTGTCTTGGCCCAAAATTTTACGGGAAAGCCTAACTAACTTTTGCTTTGGTAAAATTTTAAACCATCTTACTTTTTAGAATCTAGAAAGCAATATCTAGGAACGCATTTCTCAAATTTTTGATTTTTATCTTATTTTTTGAAATATTGCCAAAAATAGGTCAAAAAATGTCATATTTTGCAAACAGTGGTGTCAGGAGTGGGATCTTTTTGACATTTTTGGACCAGTTTTTGACAATATCTCAAAAACTAAGAAAAAAATCACAAAATAAAAAATACGTTCCTAGATATTGCTTTCTAGGTTCTAAAAAGTAAAAAAGTTCAAAACTGTACCAAAGCAAAGTTTAGTTATATATTAGCTTTCCCGTAAAATGTTGGGCCAAAATCACGATTTTTGGACCTTTTATTGACCATATGGCCAAAATTTCACATTTTGGTCCAAAAATGACCTGACCATCATGTTCGGTATGCAAATCCTTTTCTAGAAATGTATACTTTTATTTGAATTTAATTATCCGTTGCTGAGTTACAATGCAAAAACTATTTCTGAAAACAAAGGGTTGACTGGACCCTTATGAGGCCTAGCAATAAGGTTAATTAACCTTGATTCTTTCTCACCAATAATGTATAATTAATGTTTTGGTTTGAGATCTGGTTTCAAATAATGGAACTAAAGTACTACAGAAACAACATAGAATGTCAGAAGTTGAGGTAGGCAATGCAAGTAAGAGAATGGTTTGTGTAACAAAATACAGGGATACTGCTAAGTACCTATTGGTGCAACAGGTTTCTAAAATGTGTCAGAAAAATGTGCCTTTTCTTGCATTATTTAGCTCATTTTCAGTCTCCGCTTGTGATTTTGCACCTCTTCAACTTAATGAACAACAAATGTTCGAAACAGCTGGCTGTAGGTAGTTTGAGTACCATATATAGCAATATATTTATATAGATCTATAATTTGATTGGTTAGCTTTTATCATAATTAGAACTGTAACTTTAAATTAAGTATTACCTGTCAGTGTTCACTCTATTACGAAATTGATTTGGCCATTAGAATTCACAAAATTGCCTAACATTGCTCTATTATTTAATATAGTTTAACATATAATGTGATGTAAGTTTTCCGGGAGTTTCTATTCCCCGGCCCATGTCTTCTTACATGTCTAGATTTTGACTATGGGCCGGTTCACATTGAAACTCACTGAACACTTTTCTAGCAAGGGGTAGTCCTCTCTGGCCAATTCTGGCCTTTCGACTGCTCTGGCCCTCCATAATTGTATCTTTGTATTTTTATCAATTTATTTGTTTGTTTATATTTTGCATGTATATTTTATGGAAATAAAGTTGAATTGAATTGAATTGAAATTGTTGCATGCAAAAAATTAGTTTGTGTCAAATCCAGATTTTATGCATAAAAATTAAGACATGATATGGCCTTTGAAATGATTACAAGAATCACCATTTCCTGAACCCATTTCCAAAACAAATGAAACCAGTACTAATCAAACTAGATGTTTGGTTTCAAAACTTACTAAAGGAAGTACTGTGACAACTTAGAAATGCATAACCACAACAACATAGAGATAACATGTGAAAATATTAGGTTCTCAAACAACAATTTCAAGGTGAAAAGAGAGACAGGAAAAACAGAATCGTTTTGAATATCTGATTGCATTCTTTGAAATGGACTTGAGCTTTGCAATCTACAAAATAGCCCCAGCCTATTATGGTAAAATGTCAGGCATGACTAGCCTATGGAAAATCTTTTATGTTTACCACATTGTAGAATATGATCCTCCCTGCATTTGCAAAGAGTGATTTTTTTTTTTTTTTCATTTTTCATTTATCTTTTTTTAAGTATAGAATTTTAGATGATCAAGCACCTCATTCTTGTCAATAAACATTTTCTGCACCCTATCTTATTTGATGGTCAAAATTTCTTGACCTTTTCCCAATTGCTTGAAATTGTGACTTATAACTAAGCACATGTTCACCTCGATTTCCTCAGCCCTATAGATCTATATACATCGGAAGTCATGTGATGAGGCTAGGCATGGCCAATTTTGGCAGAAATTAATCAAGCAACCCCAACAGCAACTTTTGACAAAATATTATGACCTGGAAAAACATACCTTTGAATAAAAACATTCAACATCTGAACTAGGATATCATATGACCTGCTCCCACCAAACCTGGACAAAGTCGCCAGAACACCCATTTCACTTGCCACAAATCAACAGAAAACATCATTTTAAAGCTTGTAATTTAAGAGTTTTTAATATGGAGAAATTATAAAAAAATTTTTTTTTTATTTGTCCAGGTTTTGTGGGAGCAGTTCACATATATCAGTACAATTTTGAAACCTAGAGCACTGTTGGTTGTTCATACACAAAGGACATAACATTACAACTCAAGTTTTGCAACAAAGATATCACAGAGCCCTGAAAATGGAAGTAAAACTAACAATAGCAAAACTTGGAGGGGTAGGTACCAACTGAAAAGTATCACAACCATTGTGCCAGGACTATGGTAGCAGCTGCATGGTCAGTGCCCATGCCAGATCTCAGACTTTTCTATAAATATTCTCTTCATAACATATACTTCAAAACCATTTTATATTCATGATAAATAAGTGCACCAATGCTGAATATCTAATATTGACTGAAATACATTAACAACGGTATATAGTTTATTTTAAATAGACAGGGAAAATCACACCAACTTTTTATAAATATTGGTTGATTGATTTCCTCACTTGAAAGTCTTTGAATACACAGTGTTCAGGAACATGGTGCTATCTCAATACAAATCTGGCAAGTTTTAATTTGAATTATTCGCAACATCGAATGTCAAGTAATATAGTAGGTTTCTTAAACAAATACATATGCAGTTACCTTTGGACTTGAACAAATTAAATTAATAGAGAAAAAAGCCAGGGCCAATTTGAATTTGAACCCTTGGCCTCTTAAAACAAGTTAAAAAATGTGTAAATTCTACATTTCACTGTTGTATTATATTTTGTCCTCATATCTTCAATGCCATTGCTCAAAATAAGGGCATTACGTTCATAACTTCATCAATAATACCTAAACCATGCACTGTTCACATGCATGTTCAGAAATGATAAGTCTGTCAAGTAAAGAAGTGCTAGTGTACACATCTTGCTCAAAATGTAGCAGACACTAATATTTGTTTGTTTGTTTACCTCGGTATAGGACATGACGCAGCCGGGGATCGGCTACGATATCGTACGGCAACCAGTAAGAGTTGCCATGACCTGCACCGCCTGTGCAGAAGACCAATTCTTAGTCAGTCTCTACAACAAATCAACTTGACAAAAGCTGAACAGTCTACAAAAGCAGGGACTGTCTTTTGAAAAATGCCAGGTGAGCTGCAAATCACTCTCCTCCAGATTTTTAGGTGAGCTGTGGGAGAGTGATTTGACATAATTTGCAAGGAATTGTATCATTCATATTCTGCCTTGCAATTGTTTATGCCAATGGGGGGTGAGTGATAAATAGCTCTCCCCAGCTTCATTTAGGAGAGTGATGGCGAGTAATCACTCTCACTACGCCTCAAAAGACAGTTCCTGCAAAAGCACATTTGGGAATTTAAGTAAATGCTTTAGAGCACGCTTAAAATAAATTAAATCATGTTGTCGAAAATTCCGACATCCAGAAAAGCTGTAGCCATCATTACAGCCAGGAATTCTCATTCCCAATCACGCAGGTGGGTGATCAAAAGTACTATTCTTGTCACTCCAAATAATCCTAAAATTCTAAATAAATAAAATAATATGTATATAAACAATGCATAAGTTATGCTTCGATACAATTGTAATGGACGGTTCTTCACACGTTGCACAGAAGTCATTTTGCACCTATATCAACACCTAGCTATGCAAGTAAAAGTCACCCTGCATTGGAAGATCTACACAAACATCCTCCAGTACAGGGCCTAATTGCATTAAAATACAAAACCCTGTTAGTTGGCCCTGCCTCACCCCTGCATTTTTGGTTCCAATGCCTGAGGAATGGTGACTTTTAGTTTAGCAACAAACCAACCTAAATAAATAGCTACGTACACATCAAAGATTGGATGAAGCCAAAACTAAGTCACGCAAAAGTTCAACATATACATAATTCTTCTTTAAAAAAAGCCACATATAAATAAAAGATAGCTCTATATAATATAAATAAAATAGAATCTGGTCCATTTCGATGCCTTTTCTTCGAGCACCTCATATTGGTTCTAGTGTATTGTGGGATTTTTTCTTGCCTTTTTTCTGTTTTCCTACTGGAGCAAGAGATGTGAGTCTTGTCGGCTTTCGCATGGGTACATCATTGCCTGGTCCAAGTTGCCC
>JXSR01S039236.1:63611-75598 GCA_000969725.1 Ophiothrix spiculata | reverse complement strand
TTTCATTCAATGTAGATCTAGCATTTTTTGGGCCTAAACCTGGTATTTCTCAAACCAAGCATATTTTGAAATTAAAATCAAGCTCCTCAGAGCTAGGTGAGCCATGACATTTAGAATTGCCTCTCTTGTCAAATGATGCAGATCTATTTGAGTAATACATTTGGCCATGTATAAACTGAGTACAGTGTACATATAGGCATACTATACATGTGTAGTAGTAGATAAAATACTCTTACTTAATTTGGTCTTTTAAGGCTATTTTTAAAGCGTATTTGCTTTTACATGAAATGAACTGAGTCCTGTGTAAGTCATTTTCCAGTAGACTTGCTGCTTTTCTGTCAATTGATATTACAGTATATTATTAGATCTATGTTCAAAAAGTTCATGTTTAGAAACATGAACTTTTTCCTAGTTTTTGGGAGAGATGTACACGGTTTCCTCAGTCATGTTTCATCAGTGTTTATACAATGACAATTTTGGTTATGCTGAAATTAATACATTACTAAAAATTATTTCTATTCACTGAGAAGTGTCTCCTTTGAGGCAGAACTGTCTGTGTCCCGGACTGTTTTGCCTGAAAATTTGCTTGTGATATCCCACAAAAAGACCCCAAATGCACCAAAAAGGTGGGGTTTTTTTTGATAAAATACTACACAAAATGCTTGTAAACTACTGAAAACATTTTTGCTTTTCAGTTTTTGAAAACCACTGAAATTAGTCAAAGGTCAACCAAAACGAAAATTTCCCCTCCAAAAGGTCCACTTTTTGAAAACCCACACCCCCTTGAAAAAATTTTGGCTATAGCTTGTTTTACTGAAACATTTTGTCAAAGTGGACATAGCCAGTTTTGCATCTAAGGGGATGATTTCGTTGTACTGTTGTCATCTATTGCACATATGTAATAAGTTAAATATTAGCCCATGAATATATAGATCATGAAAGCTATTTACATGTAAAACATCCACCCTGTGACGTGATGCAAAGACAAGACCTATGTTTTCATAAATGTTAGTTTAAACATTACACAAGGGTTGTAGAGTACAATGGTGCAAATATAAGTCAAATATCACATGCTAATAAGTAAACACTATTATATTCTACTCCTCAGGGTCAGAAAGGTAGTGATGTAATATTAAAATTGCAATTCATGATTTTGATGTGATGAAAACCTTCCCTTTTTCCCTCAATAACAAAGTGAATACAGCATAAGTACATCCTGAAAATATGATTTTGACCATTGGTGTCAAGCTATGAACTTCAACAGCCTTTCCAAAATGTCTATACCACGGTGTCTATACATAGGCTACTTACTATCTTCTAGCGCTCTGACAATAATTTGTATTGAAAGACGCACTTTCTCAGTTTCCCCTAGAATTCAAATAAAATTTCATGAATTTTTAGATTTTTTTACAAACATCAGTTAAGGATTCTTATCACCTAAAACAGAATTTTGATTTTGCTGAGTGGATTTTGGTGTTGAACAAAAATTGTCCTCAGTTTAGTTTTAAAAGCTTTTTTGGGGGTGAAACGTACCATAAATTTTTAGTTTTTCAATAATGTATTGGGACTTTTCTTAATTCAGGCATTTTCACAGCGGCAGATCGAGACTCGGATTAGAAGTGAAGATATCAATACCTTTCTGACCACACACACTGATCAATATAAATAAAGTGCATCGATATATGTGATGGCTCATCCCGAAAAGGGGGACTTTGCAGACGATATCAATTTTGATTTTATCATTTCATCTGTTACAGAACTTTCTAAGCTTTGAAATGACATCTTGCTTGTTGAAATTGATCAATTCGATCAAATTTTACAACAGAAAATCTGCCGGAAATTCTTATTATTTTCTTTATTTTTTGCTGCCTATTTTCAACAGTTTCTTGAAAAGTGTTCTGTCGCAAAGTCCCCCTTTTCGGGGTGAGTCATCGCATACGATATAATTATGTAGAATTAATTCCGATGGTCCAGGTAAATTCGTTTCACACAAATACGTTGAAGAAAGTACTTGGTATAATGTATCGCACACATCAATATCATTGAAAAAGAGTCAATGAAATATTCTAATTATCTGTAGAAAATGTATACATTATATGGTACAAATTTTCTGGTACAATCATATATGTTGTATATTGCACATGTTGATAGAGAACATGAAATATTCTGAATATAATTATGAAGATGAAGATTATTCTGAATATGTTTTGTAGAAAAAGTTACAAATGAGTTGCCGTATATATATTACCCTTTCTTATGGTACCAGTACATGGTTAAAAGTCAAACCTATTTTTGGAAAATACAATACCCGGTACATCAAAACTGGTCAGTAAATGAGGAAATATATATGAAATGACAAATCAGGCTTGTCTCTTTAAATCTCAATTATAATTAGTTCTTGTATTACAATTGCAGAGTTGGTGTGAAGATATTATGTTTAAAAAAAGTATTAGGTCCCATCAAAAACTTGACTCTAACCATGACCCGGCCCTTCATGTAACCTTAAACATACCCTTACTCTGACCCTAAACCCTAACCATAACATTTTGAATGGGACCTGTATACTTGGTCTAAATGTTTGATTTTAAACTAAAGAATCCTCTTTATTTTACACTGTAATACAGAGCTTACCCTATACGCATCATTTCACTATAAATGTTATGTACCAGAGACATGTGAAAACTTAGTTCTAACTTGTTAGCTAATACCAATCTGTTTTACACTACATGTTAGTGGCTAAAAATACATGAAAATGGAATTAAAACATTCCCTTAATCTGTTTTTACACAACTAACTTTTTTCACAAAGTTTAAAAAATAAATAAAAAATTTAAAGTTCCCTCAACATGAATAATTTAAATATGCATAATTGTAAATGTCAAAGTTTAGCTGAGCCTCTTCCACTTTATAGTTACATAACTTATTTTATCATTTTGTTTAAAAAATTCTACAAAAATAAATACTGTACATGTTTTTCATAACTTCTAATGCTAACTTGTCCAGATCTATAAAAAGAATTTAAGAATAAAAACTAGAAAAGTAAAACTAAACTATGCTTCAGGAGTTTAATCTAGCTAGTATCAGTTTTACATTATGTAGTATGCAGTTACCTTAACATTTGAGCTGACCTGGGGAGCAGGCCTGTACTCAAGATTGCTTCCACCCCTTTTTTTTTAGGGGAAGGGGGTATAAATTTTGACCTAATGACAAAAACTAGCACATTTTGCTGTTTTAAACTCAAAAAAGTACCTCCTAGCTCCTGGCTCTGCTGAGCTGCCATTATAAGAATTCTCCCTTTTTTCCTGATTAAGTTTTTATATCAAATTACCACAATTACTCTGAAGCCGTACTTAATACCATATAATTCCAGTTTGTAATATGTGTGAACTTGCCTGTCTGGTTAAGGTAAGGAGTTGTTTTAATTGGACAATGGTTGATGACCCACTTCAAGTGCACGTTGAAACATGTGCCTTATTGTATCAGATACTTGTTGGAAGATTTTATATCCTGGTTTCTCTGTCAGGATCAGCCGTTGTGTTCGATATTGCATTATTATTGGCACATGGAGAATGAAAGTCACTGGTAATTTCTGCACATTCTTCTAATAAATCAAATACTTTTTGGTCTGATTCCAAATCTTTCTCTACAGAGTATTGTTTTCTGATTTGTGAATCAACTGTATCTGAACACTTCTCTGACAAATTCTGTGTTTCTTCACAATGTTCGCCTGTCGTCTCTCCGCCGTATACATATTTGACAGAAACCGACATATGTTGCAAATCGCCAGCACCCTGCGAGGGTGCTGATGCACACAGTAATGGATTTAGCATAGTTTGTTGGTTTTCATTCATATCGCTTAAGAAATACAAATTTTGTGCTAATTGATCTGATGGAAGCAACTGATTGCTTAGTTGTGCCAGTTGCACATCTGTTCGATTCCCTGACGGGTCATACACAGGAGTTACAGCAGGGGCATCCTTTATTGCATTATTGTCATTTAAAAGAGTTGATTTTTCTTCTACCGGCCTATCACTATCCATACCTGCATCTTTCTTACCGTGTGCTAATTTCCACTTCTGCGTTTTTTCATGGCTACGTGTACCATCACTCCAAGTGATATGACCGATCAATTCTGCACCTTTCTCATCAAAATTGCCTTCCAATGTTTTTGTTAGAATAAAAGCCTTCTTTTCTTGAGCTGTTGGGCTTACAGGTGGTGCAGCAGGCTCCACTGGCTGCAGGCATTTCTCTGCAGCAGCTTCTGCATCTTTCTCTTTCTTATCAATTTCTGCTTGTTTTCCTCCCATTGGAATGAAGATTCTGAGAAAGACTGGTAGGAATACGAGACTATGAAGCATTCCTAGCGTGATGACTAGGAACATTGTCTTGAAAAAGATGTGAAAACTGGATGCATCAGTTGTTGAAGTTCCTACACAAGCTAGAATGGTGGAAAGTCCTCCTTGAAGAATGGGTAGTCCTAGTGAATATAGAGCATAGCGGACTCGGTCATTCTTGCTTTTTTTAGGGCTGGATATGAATGCGTACACAATGTGAGCGGTAAAATCAACGCTAAAACCCACACACAGGATGAGGTTGACCATTGAGACGTGGTTGAGAGGGATGTCCCATATCGACATATATCCTAAGACTCCAATGATGATGGACGCGATTGATGCGGTTACTATGATAGCACATACTGGATGCGGTATTAGGAACAGGGATATGATGAACATTGCGCCACCTGCTATGAGGAGGTTTTGTAGAGTATGGGGCCACATTATTATATATTGGTCATAAAGAACAAAGTTGGCATGGTACACAGTTAAAGGCACATCGGAGGAATCATCAACTATCTGTCGACATTCGGTCATCATGTTAGACTCACGCTTTTTGTTATTCATATCTTTGGTGTAAAAGAAAAATCGAGATGCTATTATACTATCGTTTTTCTCGTTAAATACAATGTCAAGTTTATATTGTTGATAACGTGGATCAACTAAGAACTCATTTCTCAGAATATTTATAAAGTTTTGCTCTGTAATATTAACTCTTCTATCACCCAGATGCGCGAGGTAATCACGTAGCCATGCAGTTGTAAATTTGGATGAATCGAATGAGTATCTAGTGTCCTCCAATTGGGTCAAAGTGTCCTCAATTGATTGCTGGATTTCAGGGTCCCAATATTGTACCTCATCGGTGACTATAACATTGATTTGTGGTCCAAAATGTGTGAAGTATTCCTCTTGAGTATCGAACCATTTGACAAGATGCGAGTCATCAAGGACCCAGTTGCGCTCTTGAAACCCTTCCTCCAGTGACGTATAACCCCATAATGCTGTGCCTAGATAAGCAGCGTATCCGATTACGACTATAATTGACACGATCGATTTATTCAGAAAAGGACCGTAAACATTTTTGAAAAATCGCATTGCTGGGGTACCTGTGATTTCTTCATTAACGGACTCACCAGCGCAAAAGATGCGATACATTGTTGATTCAGCTTTTTGTTTTGGCTTCACTTTACGGAAAGTAAAGCAATGGCGGTTCTGTTCTTGACGTTTCCCAGAGAAGACGAGACATGGCGCAAAGAAGAGAAGTTGGAAAAGATAGCACAGGACAATAGCGGCGACTGATGTTTTTGCAAAGTTTTGAACGGCTTGGAACTCAGAGTAAATGCCGATACTGAATGCCACTGCATCCGTCAAGGAGGTGATGGTAATGGAGAGCGCAGATTCGCACATACATTCTTTCATACGTGTTTCTACAGATTTGCGCGTGTTTGTTTGCCTCCAGGATCCAATGATGATGAATGTGTCGTCCAGCGATATACCTGCAAAAAACGAGAACAAACCAAAATCAAAAAATAACAATCAGCTTTCGGATTTTGCACTTAACCAGTGCTAACAAATTGTGCAATAAAACTAAAAATATTGGAATATCTTGATGATCAAATGATAAATTGACTGTTACTCCTGGAATCACTTGTAAACCTAATGTGTAGCAAGTTGATCATTTTGGGATATCAAGTTGAAAAACTACCTGAATTGAATGAAAATTTTTGATTAGGGGGGGGGGTAATTAAAAATTAAAAATCTTGGAATATCAACTTGAAAACCATACAATATTGAATTGAAAATCTTGTGAATTGACTATAAGCTTGGAATGTTTGTTAATATTCTTTGATTTGGGTTGATAAGTTTGTAATTTCAACCTACCAAATCAAAAAACTTGTAATATCAAATTTATAAAAACACTTGGAATATTGAGTTGGATTATTATAAGGTATTTTAATTTTAATCTTGGGCAATACTTGTAAAATAAGTTTAGATAAGATTTTAAAGTTACAATTAAATGTATTATGTGGGCTGTAAAAACTGTTTTTCATGAACATTACAGATGTCATATTAAACGGGCCACTATTCATAAAACAAAATTCTGAATGTACATGTATATGATGCTTTTAAACTTGAACTGGGAATCTTTATTGTACATTGTACAAGCACCAAACAAAACAGCTTCCAGAAACTTTTGCTGACTACTTAAACATAGCCAAAAACAAACAAGAAATTCACAAAATTATATATATAATACATATATAACGCTGAAAAAATGTTTGCTGACAGAGCGATCAGAATTACTGCACCTAATATAATTCTTTGGAATTCTCTAAACATAAATTGAAAGAGTATTTAGAAATTGTTAAACATTTTAGACTGTTCATGAAAACCACATTACTTGATCACTGTAACTAAGTTTTTTTGGCTTTGTTTTTTATGTTGTTTACTTAGTACAAACTTTGCTATGTGCCCGGGGGGGGGGAGCTGTTCTTCACAAATTAGCACGGGGGTCTTCATAAATTTTTGTATGTGTTTGTGCCTGCCGGACTTTGAAAAGACTGAAAAACCAACCCATCAGTATGTACCAATTTGTACCAAATTTTCCCAAAAATACACCCAATTTAGACAAATTGGGCACATTCATATTTGATGAAAACCAACCCATCGCTATACCAAAATCTGTGAAAACCCTCCCCAAAAGGCAGGCACATACTACGCCCCGGCTTTGTGCTTACAAGTACTTTTTGATATGAAATGTAGGCCCTTATGAATGTAGCGTTTTATGGGGGATAACCCTTTCAGGCCTTTGGTAGCCTTTTGTTATCTCCTCAACATCAGTTTGTATTCATTTTTGTTACGTTTTATGTTTTAAGTTGATACATGTCTAGATGTTATTTTACATGTATGATATTGAAATAAATTGAATTGAGTTGAATATTGATGGTCAATAAACCTGTATGCTGAATGTGTTTTAAAAATCTTGGGTAATCAGAGAGAAACTTGGAATATTGGTTGATATTATTGAAATATCACTTTACTGCTCAAAAATGCCTGTCAGTGTCATAGTACATTAGCAGTGGCTCATGTGTAGCCCAGCTCTATGGCATTCAACAATTCCAAGTATCAGATTGTATACAAAGTGGCATTTTTTGTTGTCTCAAAAATAAAGCAATATATATAATTGTTGCAAGCCTAAAAGTCTAGTCAATCTTGAAAAATCCATGGGGGTACCTGAACTAGAGTGCAAAACATGTTGTGTTATTTTCATTTGGATCAAAAATAAATAAATGCGACTGACACAGCCTCATTGATGTCTAGCTCTAAAGGGGAGCGTGGCCGAGCGGTTAGACCACGGGTCTCGTAATACAGAGGTTGTGGGTTGATCCACTGGCCAGGGGGTTTACGTCTCCTTGTTTCCTTGGGCAAGAAACTTTACTCTAATTGCTCCGTGGTTCAGATAGTCATGTTAAGCTGTTGGTTCCCTGTGCGAATGCTCCTTCTTCTTGGGGCGCTGCATAGTGTATACCTGGTGAGTCTAGTGCTGCTTTCCATAAGAGTACTCAGTTCAGTTTGTATTTAGTTCTATTATCCCTAAACCATTTCAATGCCTAAGCTTACTGGACAATACAATGACCATACAATAAAATTGTATGCTAAACTGTATGGTGTAGTATTACACAATTTGCATGTTCAAGTTTACTCACACACAAGCCTTGTGTGTCTTGCTGTATGGACTAGTAATAAGAAGCTTGTCTGTTTTTCTGTGTTGTATAGTATTGGTGTGCCAGGTTTAGGGTTAATA
This sequence comes from Ophiothrix spiculata, assembly GCA_000969725.1. Lineage (NCBI taxonomy): Eukaryota > Metazoa > Echinodermata > Ophiuroidea > Amphilepidida > Ophiotrichidae > Ophiothrix > Ophiothrix spiculata. The sequence continues at coordinate 67,460 of JXSR01S039236.1, read as the reverse complement.
CGATAATAAGGTTCAATTTAGAAAAGTAGTATTTGGTGACTTACCCAGAATAAGAAATGGAACAGACCCCGAGAGAATGTTGTATGGAATCCCTAAGAATCCCATGAGTCCAAAGGAAGCCATGATAGCCATGGATGCCGCAACCATCCCCATCAAACACAGTATAGGCTGGCTCTGCACCCAATTATTGGTACTGGCTGCCCCGATACAGAACACAATGAGTATGATGCCAACCCACCATAGGCTAAACACTTCGTTGATAACTTTATCCACTTCTTGTAGCAGTGTCTGCGAGTTGCTCCATGTTGTGTTGATCAGATGCGAGTCAAACTCAGTTGCGATTTTCGCAAATTCATCTTCCCACATTTGACTTCTTCTGTCATCTGACGGGTGATCTTTACGAAGAAAATAAAACAATCGCATCGCAGCTACTTTGCTTATTTCTTGCACATGCCCTGGTGTTCTATTGGGTGTTACGCCTCCTAAATCAGGGCCAATGAACAATTCAGCACCATTTGGAAACTGAATAAATGGATAGTTTAATTGCCGTTGTGATACAGTACTTGAGTCATGACTGTAGAATAATAAAACAGAATTATCAATACATTTGCCTTGCCACTTTAAGCAGAGATCAGTAAATTTGAACTTCATACCATCATCTGTGATAGTTATGTTCGTCACCATGTCGTGGAAACGTAACACTTCATGGATGACTTCTTCATGGAGCAAATTTTCATCTTCATTTACAGCAGTGATCATGACACCGCCATAACGACCTGGCAATAGCAGCCGATTGGGCAGCATGTTAGTGTCTTCAAGATGGTCAAACAGAGACGCAGCAATGTGCTCCTCCTCTTTCCATCTACCTTCTTCAGGAGCCAGAAGATTTAAGGTATCCTTGTCATATTCAAGATAGGATAGCCCACCTGCCATCAAGGCAGTGATTAGGACAGCTATTGTCAGGAAGATTAGTGGGCAGTTGGCCACCCAGCCTCCATAAAGGTAGAACAGTTTGCGCAGCGGCTTCTCAACACAGTCAAACTTCATGGTGAAGTGACGGTAACTTATTCACAAGAGAAAATTCTATGATACGTGTGTATTGTAGTCTCTTATGCAGTCTTGTTTCAGCTGTTTGATTCAAGTCCTGGTTGGATGTCTGTGCAGTAGTCTAATTAATACTGGAATCTGAAAGAACAATAGAAGTAAACAGGTGAGTTCCCTCAAAATCAGTTACATCTGCAGGCCGGAGTTGGTCTTCCAAAAGGTTTTTTATGTTGTATCAGATATAAAATACTAAATCTTCAACTAGGGTCTTTTTTTTGGGGGGGGGGGCACTCTCAAAGTGTGATAGGGTTGTGCAACAAAATTGCCTCTCCCCAATTTCAAACCTATCACCTTTTAATTTTACACATGTTGCTCTTGCATAATGACTCCCATTTTAAAAATGCTTTCTCATTAATGAGTCCCATTTTTTTTTAAACAAATGCTCTCTCACTTAATGACCCAAGGCTGTTTTCAAAATATGTTTTTGCTTTCACTGATTGTCCTAATGTACAAAAAAAACTAAGTCACCTCCTCTTTTGAGTGTTTCAAGAAGGGGTCAAGTATGGAAATTTTATTTGGGGATGGGAATGTTAGAGCTCTGAAGATGTTCAAAATGAGTTTTACCGTGTATTTTACTATGATAATGGCTCTGTGTGACACCCTGGTCAAAGTTGAGTGCCAACCTCTTCGAATCTACTTTAGACCTTCAGTGGAGACCATGCACAGCAGAGCCTTGCTGGGGATCCAGGGGATGAAACTTGTGTGTGATTTTTCTACATTTTTTAAAACGTGTCAATTAGGCCTAAATGTGATAATGTTTTGTTATTTTCCCATCTCTTTTCTCATTCATTCTCTTGATCCTTCCCTTTTTCTTAAAAAAAAGAAGAATGAATGCAGAACCCTTGGTTGTGGCAATGATTAGGGCCCTAAAGAGAGCAAGGGGGATTGCCCACTGACATCAGTCTTGCTCCTTGACAAAATCAAGAAGTAGGCTCGGGAGTAGGCCAACTGGTGAAAAAAATACTGTGATCACTTTTGAAGCCCAACTTTAAAACGGTCTCCTTTTCATAGGCCTAGAGCTACATAAAGTTATTAATAGTTTACCATTAACAAAACATATGAAATCCACGATAAGAACCATAAAATGTATTTTACTTTGCGTAAATGGTACAGGCCTACTTTTGGTTTTTAAAAACATAGGCCAAAAAAAATTGTTTGGTTGCCCTCCACAGCTTTTTTAGAGAGGGTCGGTCGTTTTTTTTTTTCAATACTCTTCCAAGGACCGCTAGGTCGATCGGCCGCTCCAGCCTTCACAACTTCCCCCGCGACATCCAAAGTCAAAACAATCAAATACCTCTTGTAGTTATTTGGGACATCCTATACATTTATTGCTGAATATCGAAAAAAGCAAAAATGTTCAACTTTTTTTTGTAGTTTTTGGTAAGTTTTGCATATATTTGAGGAAAAAAAATATATTTTTCAATAATAATAGGGTCGGTCGGTGGAGGGCAACCAAACTTTTTTTTTGGCCTAATCGAAAAATTACACTATAATAGGCCTACTGTCACCCAGTATACATTTTTTTTGCTCACTCTCACCAAGAGACCTATTTCTACCATCTGTAACTCAATGACCCCCTATTTTAAAAAATTCTTTGTCACTATACAACCTTTGTCAATCAAAGACCCACCTTTTTCTAAATTTGATATAATTTGTCGAAAATTGTGAATTTTTTGTGAAAATGTCGTTGCAAAAATCATCAAAATTTTGCAAATAGACCCTCAATTTTTTACACTTTGTCACTGAAAGACCTAATTTTTTGCCCAATCTGTCACTGAACGGGAAATGGGAAAACTGAAACTGAAACTTTCAAATGTGAGGCCCCCCCCCCTCCCCGGGGTACAGCCACTCTATAAGTCTAGAGTCTAGCACTTCCTCAGATTATAACCCTGATTATCACTTGATACGATTTGTGAAAGTGCACAATCATAATATAACGGGACTCCAATTATATCATTCCATTGATGGCAATCTATTTAAAATCAATTGTTGTCACCGATTTATTGCGTAATACACCTAAGTACTCGAGTTAATGAGATCTATAATACTTTCTATTGTCCAGGATGTTTGTAAACAAGATCTATCCGTATATTTGAGGCATGGTTGACACGGTTGATGCGGGGGTTGATGCCAAACGGGAATGTTAGAATCAAAATACTTCACGATGGGAGAAATGATTTATCGGCCTAATATCTCTAGATTTTGTAACTTTGTCTTTTAAAATGTAAAAATTAATATTTGAAATGAAAATTAGGCCCAATTACTTTTTTTCAAGTAGAAAATGTTGCATATTGCGTCATTGACATGCAATATCCATCTTTGAAAGCAATATGATAGGCTTATGTAACAATTTAGAAAATGTAACAGCGTGAAGACCAATTCATATTTTGATTTTATAAAAAGCTTTTAAAAAGTCGTGCGTGATTTAGCTGAACTTATTATTTGTACATGAATGAAAAGGACAAATTTATACTAATTACTTTAGGCATCAGTACCAATCACTACCAGTACAACTTTCTGTGTTGTGACGGTGCAAAAACCACCAAAAAATTGTCTTAGCTGGAAGGACCCACAGAAGGTCGAGAAGGTTTACAGCTGGAACTGTTCTTATTCGATATTATTGTAGACTTCTTTAATTGAAGGCATAACCTTTAATCGTATTAAGTGTACGGTCATGATCATTATAATTTCGTTAATATTGTTCATTGTACACTTGAACTTAATTTCAACCGTATGGCGGATTTA
>JXSR01S039236.1:45737-63156 GCA_000969725.1 Ophiothrix spiculata | reverse complement strand
CACGTGCATCAAATAAATTTTCCGTGCTTAAAATATATAAAATGTGTCATTGATTTTATTGTTCTCCAACAATGCCTCATAATTTATATGCATGATGTAGGGGCATCGTGTACTTTCGATTGGCAGATAAGAAAATAAGTAATACATAATAAACAACTTACCACCACGATTTATTGCTTCAGATTCCCATCTATCAGATTCATAAATCCTTTAATTTTCCTTTCCCCATCCTCCTTGATCCTCCGCAGTGATCAACATAAAACATCCATACATTCTCCGATCAGCTGACGATGTGTTGTTTTGCCGCCGAGCGACCGGCTTTCTCTCATTGCATTTATGTCGGAAAGTTTGTTGAACCGCGTTCTAATGCGGAAGCTGAACATAAATAGACAGGGTTGTAAAATGAAGAGTTTATTTTAAGTGAGTTCGATCTATGATGAGTTCTGAAATGAGACCTGACGATATCAGCAACCGTAGGTCTGAAATAATGTGATGCCCCGACACTTGACACAAGCTGTATAGATAGTGACCCAAATGGGGGCTTTTTGTATTTACATATATTTTTAATGTCAATATATAGGCCCTATACTTTAAAGGTGCAATTCATGATTTTGGTGTTACAAAAACCTCGCTTGTTTTCTAGCTAAATAAGAAGAAGAGTGCATTATAAATATTTACTGAAAATTTCACTGGATTCCGATCATTCGTTTCCAAGTTACAAGCTTTTAAGCATTTTTAAAATCATCATATAGGCTACTGTGTTGTAATTACTGTCGGGGCCCCGACAATAATTAGAAAATGACACGTTTTCTCACTTTTCTCAAAAATGCAAGCATTTATGAAAGAATGGTTTGGGGATCGGGACATATACCAGTTGACGATTCGTATCAGCAAAAAAACACAATTTTGATTGAGGTGACCTTGAGGGTGAAAAGTAGATCATGAATTGCCCCTTTAATACACAATTCATTCACCATATACAAAGGCCTTAAGGGTGAGCTGTTGTCTTGTCCTTTTTTCCATGATGTCACTATATCACAGACCCAATTTTGTGCTGAATTTGCAAAAATGTAGTTAAAAGCACCGATTTGCTTATTGTGTTTTTTAAAGAAAAATATAAGTATAAATATAATAAGTATAAAGACATAGGCTATTGAGATAGGTCTGAACTCCCCCCCCCCCCACCCCTGAATTAGTTCTTTTTTCTGATAGAATTATGACTATAGCGTAAACACAGTTTTGAGCCATTTTGTCAGTGGAAGTCTTCGGATGATGGGCAACTTAGGGAGCGGAAGAGGAGGCTTGAAAAGGGGGTCTTGATGGTGACACATACCCGTACTTTCCATCAATTTAACCCCCCCCCCCACCCCCACCCCCGAAGATTAGGGCCTATGTTCACATTTGGACCCCGGTTTTGGTCGAAGGCGAGCCCAAGGCCCTATACATGCAATGTGACACAACTCCATAAATTTAATACAATCAATAGAGCAAAACATTTTGGTTCAAACTTCAGTCATCATAAAGTTATAATAAAGGATATTTCTCTGGCAATTTAAAACGTGTTAATGCGAACTCGTGTGATAAATTGATACCTTTCATAGTTTTTACTCATAAATATCCTCCTCCAGCCACAATGAAAGTTTGTCTACCTCTCGCTCTGCAATTCACCTTGCTGGGAGAAAGTTTGTCTACCTGTGACGTTGGAATAAATTATGACGCACAAAATTCTCTGAGCGACAATTTAAATTTCTCAACACTATGGAGCGCCGTTTGTAAAGTTTTGAATTTTCATAATTTGTTACGTTTTCGGGTGTTTGTGTGAATGTGTAGAATTTCGTTTTGCATGTTGATCTTGGGCCGATCTTTGGTATGAGGCAATAGGCCTATATTCTGTTGTAAAACATGGCTTTCACATCCCGATGGGATCCAAAAACTAAAGTGGTACTCATGCTCATCATAAAAAATGGCGTAAAAGGGTCTGACTTTGACCCATCAGTCACGGCCCACGGGCGACTACGTTTTTGGTACTTTTTAGCACAACGCCATTAAGGGTTGTAAATTCAAACCACCTCCACTACTAACAAAGGTTACTTTTACTTTTGGTTGTCATGAGTCATAAAAGCAAAAGAATATTATAGGCCTAAGTGAAGACTTCATGTAAATAAACATTTATATATACTCTTTGATAGGCCTATACCTAATTTGTTAGCAAAAGATCATTTTACGCCATTTGGGATGCGATGGTCACCATCTTCACTGAAGCAATTTAGGGGTGCAATATTTTGCTACCACCGATTACGCCATTTAGGGTCCAATTATTTTGACGTCCGGGTCTGACGAGCATGAGTAACACTTTTAGGATCCGCTGACAACATCTCGAAATATTTGGAGAAAAGTTTGGGGATGATGCTGAATTTGTCTAGTCCCCTTTAAAAGATTTGATTTGTCATGCCATGACCGTTTGTTTGGGTGACGTGCAACATGTGTAATAGATTGTAGGCCGAATACTGTGCACAGACAAAACACACGCAAGAGAATCAGTGAGTTTTGCAACATTAGTTATATATTCTGTTATGATTAAGGCGGTGCATTATAGGGGGACCTTGCTTATTTACACCGTATGGTGACTACCGGTGTGAACGTAATCGTAGTCCCCCTGAAATAGTAGTCTGCCTTCCATAATTTGACCATAACCATGATAACGAAATTAGACACCTGAAACTCATATTCTTCAAAAAATTGACTAATTTTAAAAACATTTAGCATTAAAGAAACACATTTTTCCAACTTTGTGTAAACATGTGGGGTAAAATGGGACTTAAGGGGCAAATTGGGACACTTTTATGTCCGGCTTTACTGTACAACCCGGACAATTAGAACGGGGGACTTACATTCCTGCTACACCGGGTCTCCCACTGGTATATTTTCCATCATCCGTCTTTAAAAACTCAGCTCCTCTCTGAAGTTTCAATCTTTTCTCCGATCCTGTTGCTTCTTTAATGCATCTCTATAATTAGGGACCGTTCACAAACACTTGTTGGGGGGGGGGGCTGATGCAAAAAGGGGGCCCTTAAAAAATGTTCACCCTCGTACGGGGGGGGGGGGGCTTGAAAAAATTACAACAATAGCACAAATTGTCCGGTAAAAAATTGAGTTTGCTTTTTTCATGTTTCTATGGGGTTGACCACTAATCTTTGTGCCCCTGCATCAGCCCCCCCCCCCAACAAGTGTTAGTGAACGGTCCCTTATATGAGATCCTTTTACAGCAAATTGACTTGACTTAACAAGATGTTGCAAAGTTGCTTTATCTTGGGCTGTGATAATTTTCATCCGAAAAAATATAACAGAAACAACAAAAAGTAGAAATAAGAGGGCTATTTTTGAACAGTTTAATGTTCAAATTATATTTTTAAGGGATGAGTTGCTTATTTCAGTTGAAAAAAATGATTTCCCGAACCTTTCAGATATTATTTCGCGATCATTATCAGTATTTTACTTCATCAGAGTCGGCCAAATCACTTATTTTTCGTAATGATAGTCATTAACCGATCAGTAAAAATTGCCGCATTCTAAAACCGTTGTTTGTTAATTCACCGTGATCCAAACTTATATCACAGAAGACTCGGGTGCTCGGGTGTTTTCCCCGTTCTTGTTCCTGTTTCTATTTCATTTATTGTTTGAAATTAATTGCGTCAAAAGAAAGTGTGGAAAATCCGGCAAGGTCTGTTAAACACTGTACAAGGACAAATCGACCAATTTTACACTTGAACATCTGCTAATATGGAACGCCGTTTGCCAAGATTTGATTTTATTAATTTGCATTAGTAATTATTGAAAAAAAAAAGTTCCAATCGATCAATCACCTTGTTTAGTCTTTCGCCAAGGAAACCCAACTTGGTACTTGGTACCAACTAAGCTAAAGGAAGCTAATCTTCAACAGGGCTCCAAGATGTTTTTTAAATTCAGTATCATGCAGGAGGAAGACCTGAGTACCCGGAGATTTTCAAATGCAAATCCAAATAATTGTCCTACTCATATAGATTTATTTTGACATCCTATAAGAAGTCAGGGTTTTAGATCCTGGCAATCTTTCGTCGGACATCATGAACGACAAGACAAGATGGCGGCGACGGCGATTGAAGTTCTTTGGGTATTATGTTTAGATTTTACACATTACCAACCACAGTTATTAGTTTTTATTATGACAATTTGCTTGATTTGAGCCGGTCAACACTACTACCGGTCTGTGGGTCAATAATAAGTTACCGTACTATTGCCCTCAAAACAAGTCAGTTTATAAAACACACATGGACTGCTTTTTAATTCTTGAAATAAAGTAAAACATATTTCCAGCCCGGGGGCACTACAATTTGAAAGTGGTAGGCGCGAAGCGCCGGATTGAGGGTCAAGTGAACTGATTCTGGATAAAAATATGACCCTTTCCCAACTGATTTGGGGGTCTAGTGAACTGAAATTTTGGCCAAAAATTGCCTCCTGAACTGAACATTTTCAAATTTCTTAATCATTTATCACAATTTGAGCTAAAATATTGTACTTTTCCTCAAAAAGGGGGTCTAAAGAACTGAATCCTGTTAAAAACGAGGGTCTAGTGAACTGCCTGGAGGCCTGAAAAAGGGGGTCTTGACCGCCGGACATAGGTACCCTGCTCATATATGTAAGTGAGCCCCCGGGATTTACAGTAATCTCATACGGTACTATTTCCCTCGACCTTCTTGGTTGGGGTAAGTCAAGATACTATATTGTCCTCATGAGCAGTCAATATTTGTATATCACTAAATTATAGTTCAATAATTTTAACATGTTCTCTGAGCATAACACCTGTTCATCTGGTCCACTCCAGTCAGGAAACCACTTAAAACTGACAAGTTTAGAGCCGGGTTTAGAGCCTGTGCCTCTCCTTCTCTACCCCCACCCCCTCCCCTCTACTCCTGATCTACAGTGTGCCCCAGACTGAAGGCAAAATTTCTATGCACATAATTCAAAAACTAAATAATCCCAGACAATATAAGTTGGTGAAAAATATAAATGTATGATGACCGTTTCAATGGTGCAAAAATAAACAAAACTTCCATGCATTTTTATAATACATGTACTGTATTGTAAAAGTGATCATCCGAAGGAGTTGGTAAAGGTCCTAGTCGCATGAGTATAGCCTATCTTAAAATATCAGAAGGCTCATGGTATCAGAAGAAACCGCGTGGACGCAAAAAAAAAACCCAGCTGTTAACATTCAGCAGGCTCTTCAGAATAGTCTCCATGGCATCAAGACGCATGCTAAACAAAACAGAAACCTTTTTAAAGATCATGACGTCCTTAAATTTATTACATGATTATTATATTACTGCATATTAAAGCATAATTCCAAACTGGGAAAAAGTGCACACTAACTTCTAGAAAACTAATATATGAATTTTCTTGATTTTTTGGAACGAAACAAAAATTAAGTATAGGAACATCACAAATATTTTAGTCGCGGACTTACACTGCACTGCCTGGGTTGATTACGTTTTTGAAATGTGTAGAATTGAAATTTGGATAACTTCTTCTGGGACACACAGTATAACTAGCTCCGAAAACTACAATTACACATCACGAGGTTTGTCCTGAAAGATGAGCATCAGGATCCTCTCGCCTGTGAATCAACCATCGCCCGGCCGGCGACACTAAAGGGAGAACGAAGAAACGGAGGTCCATGTGATGGGAAATTATACACTCCACCTCTACACAGTAAAAAAACCAATTACTCATATCGGGGTAAAAAGGGAACTCGCGTCTTCTTTGTAAACTTAACCTCTACTAAAATGGTAAACAATTGCCCTGTTTTTGGTAATAAACTACCATCGGCAGTGGTAAAAGTTTACCATGGCTGGTACTACTGCTGATGTACAGTAGTTTATTACAAGCCATGGTAAACTTTTACCACTGCCTATAATGGTAGTTTATTACCAAAAACAGGGCAATTGTTTACCATTTTAGTAGAGGTTAAGTTTACACAGAAGACGTGAGTTCCCTTTTTACCACGATATGAGTAATTATTTTTTACTGTGTACGGTTATGTATTATAGGTCTGTCGGAGGAGCTTGGCCGGCATGTGACCACCCCCCCCCCTTCATCGGTTGTGTCGACAAAATGTGCTGCTTCCCCTGGACAAAATCGAGTACAAAAATAGTACAACATTCCTAACTTAAGGTGCACATTTGGAACATCATAAGTACAATTTGAGTACATTTATAATACACAAATTTGTACTATATTTGTACTAAAACTGTACTATGATTGTGTTCCAAATGTGCACCTTTGGAATGTTGTACTATTTTTGTACTCGATTTTGTCCAGGGTCTACTTCTACTTCTACGCTTATTCTCATCAAAGCCTTTTCAGAATTTAGATGAGCTCCTAGAGAGATGACATACTTTGACTATGCACTCTGGTCCTAGAGTAGATACGGTCACGGTTGCCGGGGAACTCTTATTTCGAACGGCCGTATAGCCTAGCCGCGCCCGTGACGTTCTTTTACATCCGACAGTGTGTCAGGAACACTTCAGATGGGACCGACGGCTTTACGTGCCCTCTGAAGCACGAAGCAAGTTTCTTGCTTAAGGAAACGTACCGAGAGCCGAGACCGGGACCCACGACAGACGAATGCATTTAATTATGAGTCCACTGCGCTCTAACCACTCGGCCACGCTCCCCTCTGCTGTCGGCAAAAAAAGGGGGGGGGGAGAAAGAAGAGGGAAGAAATTAAAAAGAAAGAGAAGAAAAAAAGGAGACAAGAAGAGAAGAAAGAAAAAATGGAAAGAAAAAAGAGAAGACGAAAAGAAACGGCTCATGTCGGCATCTTATGCTAAGGAAAACGGTCTTTTTGTCGTCAAAAATGTAATGCCTAAATATTTGCACCCGTGCACTTTTTAGATTTAACAAGCGCAGACTTCTTATGGCACACATTTAGCCTTCAGCTCCGAACTGTCAGCATGCACTAGCTCAGAATTTGTATCGTACATACAACTTTATCCGTAAAAGTTAAGGCCATTTTAAAGAGTTACGGTAGGCCTAACTGATGCAAACATAACGTGATATGTGTCGACAAATAAAATAGTAGGCCTACATAGTCGTTTTAACCCGGCTTAGCTTGTGAGCTAGAATGGAAATGTGGGCAAAATTATGCACCAAATGGTGTGAACAATGTTGAAAATTTAACTCCGAGGAGTTATCCCCCGCCGACAAATTTGTCTAGCGTTGAATGCAAATCTCTTTGAGTACCTTGCCCAGACTTTGATGGGGAAAATCAGGTAGCAAACTCTATGGACCAAATTGCGTGAAATGTGTTTTGAAACTTTAAAAGTACATCCCCTCAGTCACACCACCTACAAATGATTCACCAGGTATACACTGTATGCAGCGCCCCAAGAAGGAGCATTCGCACAGGGGACCAACCGTTGGGCCTTTTTTGACTATTGAACCACGGAGCAATAAGAGTATAAAGTTTCTTGCCCAAGGAAGCATGGAGACATCGACTCTCTTGAGTAACTTGCTCAGGTTTTAATGGGGAAAAGTGCAAACTTGGGAAGCATCATAAAGGGGCATGCATGCTGTACGAATTCAGTCAGTCTGACTCCTTCATGGGGTATCCATGTTATGCAAGTACTTGTATCATTGATTGATTGATGTCATGCAAGTACGATGTATATTGAATGATTGATAATCATAGCAAAATTTATGCACCAGGTAAACCCTCAAACATGTCAAAAGTACTGGCAAAGTCAGGATAATTACGTCACCTATTAATAATACGTGTTCATTATACGTAGGGCTTATGTCGGCGCTGTTGTAAAAACAAATCGGCGATTCTCAGCAATTTTAAATTTACCAGATGTTACCCCGCTGATTTTACACTTGCATTGTCCTGATTGTTGGGATATATCATATGTGATGCTCACCCCGAAAGCATGGGCGTCATTTCAGGGGGGACAGGGGGACATGTCCCCAACGTTTTAAAGGGTGGGGGACACAACATCAAATGTCCCCCACGTTTTATTATTTTTTTTAAATCAAATTTCTTCACATTACCCACAAAAATACGTGTTCGAAACACCCTTAGAATGCAAAAAATGCTAGGGCTTCAGGGGGCTTCCCCTGACCCCCACCAAGGGACTCTGTCTTCACATTAGGCCTACCCACAAAAATACATGTTAGGAACACCCTTAGAATGCAAAAAACGCTAGGGCTTCGCCCCCTGACCCCCACCAAGGGGCTCTGTCTATACATTACCCACAAAAATACGTGTTAGGAACACCCTTAGAATGCAAAATACGCTTCGCCCCCTGACCCCCACCAAGGGACTCTGTCTATACATTACCCACAAAAATACGTGTTAGGAACACCCTTAGAATGCAAAAAACGCTAGGGCTTCAGGGGCGACCTGACCCCCACCACTGAGGGGCTCTGTCTTCACATTAGGCCTACCCACAAAAATAAATGTTAGGAACACCCTTAGAATGCAAAAAACGCTAGAGCTTCGCCCCCTGACCCCCACCAAGGGGCTCTGTCTTCATATTACCCACAGAAATATGTGTTACGAACGCCCTTAGAATGCAAAACTTCCCCTTCGTGCTATGGGGGTCAGGGGGCTTCGAACCACCACCAAGGGGCTCTGTCTATACATTACCCACACAAATACGTGTTAGAAACACCCTTCGAATGCAAAAAACGCTAGGACTTCAGGGGCGACCTGACCCCCACCAATGGGCCCTGTCTTCACATTACCCCAAAAAATACATGTTAGGAACACCCTTAGAATGCAAAAAACGCTAGGGCTTCGCCCTCTGACCCCCACCAAGGGGCTCTGTCTTCATATTACCCACAGAAATATGTGTTAGGAACACCCTTAGAATGCAAAATACGCTTCCACTGGACACCCGTCGGGGGCTCCGCCTACTGGACCCCCCCCCCCCACACACACTTCAAAATGAAATGACGTCCATGCCCGAAAAGGGGGGGGGGGGAACTTTGCAGATGATATCAATTTTGATTTTATCATTTCATATGTTATAGCATTTTCTAAGCTTTAAAATGACACCTTACTTGTTGAAATTGATCAAGGCAATCAAATTTTACAACAGAAAATCTGTCGGAAATTCTTATTATTTACTTTATTTTTTGCTACCTATTTTCGCCATTTTCTCAAAAAGTGTCCTGTCGCAAAGTCCCCCTTTTCGGGGTGAGTCATCACATATAAGTTATTTAGCACAGGGTACCAAACCACGGAATAATCTCGGGGGTGGGGAGGGAGTGGCACTGTCATAGAGACCTGTCCACAAAAACGCTAATCATTTTTCACGGCTGGGTGTGAAATGCAGATATCAGGATAGTAACACCCATAATTTCATTTACCATGAAAAATTGCAATACTTCCTTATTTAGCCCTGAAGGGAATGTCATCTGATCATAAACTTAAAGGAGCCTATTTTCCTATTTTGAGTATGATTTTTGTTTTTTGAAACTGTAGACTTTAGGGCATAATATTTGAAAAATTTCTCTACTTTTTATGTAGGCCCATAGGTGTTACCCAGCAACATTTGTCATTTTCATGCTGACAATATTCCCGTATTAAGGATGATCAGTCCTCAAGCTCCTCAAAATATCTCCTGTACCATATAAGGTGTATGAAGGGCTACTGGATAACTCATGCTGCAAAACCTGTTGAAGTTATAAAGGGTGTTTTCAAGGTCATTTAATGCTAACCCTTAAGTCTTTGACCCCACATGAACCAAACTTGCATCATGAATAGCTCTTAAGCCAGGTCAAGGTCAAATCCCCAAAATGTTCAAAAAAGTTAACCTGAGATCATCTGAAGGAAGAAAGAAGTTCAAGTTTGTCAACATGTGTGTGTGTTTTATATCTTATACGATTGCAGTGTCTCAGAAGCAATCGGGTTTGCAAACCACTCTCTCACCGGTTTGAGGTTTATAATGGATTTCTGCTGTAAAAGATATTGTACACAAATGCACCTTTTTTCCATTACTAAAACATTATTTCATCTCCCTTCAAAGCCTGGGGATAAAAATTGTCCTTAATAAAAATCATCCTGACACGTTTAAAGCAAAATTCATTCATACCATGGCAGAGTGTTTTATTAACTGAATACCAAAAACACATTTCCTACACGATTCTGATTAGGGCCCTATTTCAGAAGAACAATAGTCTTAAATGTAAAATTCATGTTATCTTTTATTGTATAAAAAATTTGGAAAAAAGTCTTCAGTCTTAATTCCTTTATGAAGAAGAAGATGAAAAAGAAATTAATACTAGTAATATTAAAGTTCAGATGAACTCAAAACTCAATCTAGAGTTAAAATTAACAAATCATCTATAATGGCTACCCTTAGTTATATTTATTTTATGCCCTGTCACAAGATTGTGAAAAATCCCTCAAAATTTCTCCGTCTTATGTCAGTGGTTCTTGAAATGGTTCTTCAAGTGACACCATCACCTGAAGAACCATTTCAAGAACCATTGACCCAAGACTAGAGATTAAAAAGTGTGCAATCCAAATTTATGAAAAATGGCAGCTATTGCAGATACGAATTTCCAGCACTCACATGCTAACTCATCTTACAAGTACAATACCGAATCCACTCGTCTAATTTAACTACCGATTCTCTGAATTTATATCGCCTTTACCGTTTAGTTATTTCCTACCAGTGTCCCAAAACTTGTTTAAATACTTTGATGATATGCCGGTTATTAATCAATCAATCAATCAATCAATGATACAAGTACTTAAAATATGATTGTCAAATTTTGGAAGTAATGGTATTTAAATTTTTAGAGGGTTTGTTGGACGGCAAATAGTTGAATTGGACGAGTGGATACGATATATGAAATAAGGCCCAGCTTACATCCTATATTCAATCACACACCAAATGAAAAAAGAAAAAGAAAATATCATAATAACCACATGATTTGGTAATTTCCTGTGACTGATACATATTTAAATATTTCATCTAAGGCCAAATAAAAAGCTGTTTGTTTTTCCAAACGACTCTAATTTTGAAAATTGGGGGAAAATTTTACTGTACAAAAGAATCCTGACTCTAATTTTTCAAATTTCCAGACAAAACTTTTTTCTATACAATTTTTCCAGGTAAAGAAATTCAGCAAACAAGTATTTATTTAAACAGTTCCTTTGATCTTCTACATCATTTCAAAACATTGATTTGGTGTTGAAAAACTTAAATCATCCATATTCAACCCATGGCTCTGCTTTACATTTGTGCAGCTTTATGGCTGAGAAATAAATATTTAAAAAAAAACCTATTCCTGACTGACAGACCATTCATCTGAAAGGGCGGTCGGAGGGTACGGTCCTGTCATGACTGACAGCTCGCGACTACAACAACATCACGCCACCTCTGACGACCCTGGACAAAGACAAGTTCATGGAGGGGCACCCGACCATAGATTTGATTTGGTCGATCCATCTGGTTCTAGGTCTTCCTTCTCCCTTCTACACTCCCTTCTACACAACCTTGCATGATGACTTTCTCTAAGGCCAAAAAAAAAAAAAAGAACTCTGTCTCAGCTTACTTAAGGTCAAAACCCTAAGTGCTATTCTTTTTTTTTTAGTAAAAAGGGCTACGCGGATGCGGATATACCCCTAATTTTTTTTTTATTGCATTTTTTCGGGCACTTTCTTTTTTCGTGGCCGCTTCGCGGCTGTTTATTTATTTTTTCCAGTAGTAGGAATAAAAAGATGACAAAAGGCTGAAAATCTCTCAAAAACCTTTAAAAAAAAAAAAAGAAATGCGCTTAATATGGATTTTTAAAAGCTATGCGCGCGGGAAGCTGAGACAGACTATTTTTTTTTCTTTGGCCTAAGGAGAATTTTGAAAGGGCATCTATGGCCAAGTAAACACATTTATATTTTTGGCCTAACAAAGATGCTAGAGTTGAAAATAATTTTACTTGCTAGCGTCTAGTTAGTGTCTTTGTAGCATCTAAAATCAAACCACACACTAGTCACATTGCACGACTAAGTCCCCAATAGTCGAAGTCATGACTATTTGTGATAGTCGTGACTATCAACTATCAATGACCACTAGTCGACTAATTCATTTCTGCTACAAACCACACAAGTTTTCCTTCAGAAGCTACCTGTAGAGATTGCATTCAATTGTGCATAGTTTTTAGAACTTTAGTTATCTTCAAAATGGGTTAAATTTTCATAGAGGAAGTTATTAAATTTGGTCACAACTGGAGTTAACTGGATGATAAGTTCATGCTTGGGACATTTTCCAGTGCCAATTAAACTTCAACAAATACTCGCCAAGATAGTCGAAGTCGTGACTATTTGATGCCAACTAGTCGACTATAAAAAAAGTAGTAGTCGTTCAATGTGACGTGACACTAGCTGCGATTTGCTAGTACAACGCCATGGGCATTAAGTTGATCTACAGTTCTTATATTAAATAAGACCCAGGTTAAATTCTATATTCAGTCACACAACACCAAATGCAATAAGAAAAACAAGACCTCATCATAATAACCACATTTGGTGGCAATTAGATGTAATTTCCTGCGACTGATATCTAAATCTTTCGTCTAATTGAAAAAAAGCAATACTGTCCTCTTCCGAACATCATTAGATAATTCATGCCAAGACATTTTTGGTGTTACCAAAACTCGACTAAAAATCAACAATAATTATCAACAATAATTATTGTTGTTGGAAGCAGTTTTAATAATAACTGAAAAATACTTCATTTTCAGTAACTCTGGTATCAAATATCTCCTTCTTAAGCAAGTAACGAATGTTAACCGTTTTGTTCTAGATTTGTTTCCAATCACTTTATTAATAGCGGATTATGTTAACTACTATCCAAAAGAGTCAGTGAGAAATATGATAACTTTTATGCGAGTTTCACTGCTGTTCCATTAAAGATATGGTCACAATACTTAATACGACTGGCTTCAAATGGCATTTGATAATTTGTCATTATTATTTAATGATGACTGTTGGGGAAACTGTACCAACAGAATGTCATACAAATAATTTACAAAATTGTCAGTACGCCATTTGTGACTTTGAAGCCGGACGCAAGATAGTCGCAACGGTATAAGGTGAGTACGGGTGGGGCTACTCAGATATGATTTGGGTAGGGACGTTCCTTTTGAAAGTCACCCATCCAAATACCAATTTTTAAGAAAAATTGACCCATCCATATACCAAATCTTTAAAATTTTCCCAAAATTTTGACCCAAATTTGATAATAAAAATCTCCTTTTTTCTGTCCAAATTCGCTATATTTTAGCAAAATTTTCAAACATTTTGAGAAGAAATGTCAAAATTTGTGCCATTTGGCGTAAATTTCTGAAAATTTTGAAAAGAAAATCCATCAAAATACCTCATTTTGCGAAGAAAAAGGACCGATTGGAATACCAGAGAACCTGATTTTGCTACCCAAATTTGCGGCACATCCCCATAACCCCTTTTGCACTAAGTAGCCCCCCCGGGCCCTAACAGTTTCCAAATAAAATATGATACATATAACAATTCCAAATAACCTTGACACTGCACTTTATTTGGGTATACAATAAGTATACTAGGAGTTCATTTTTACACTGATTTCTTAATTATTAGAGTCAGTAAATCCAACTTTATAAGGATCCGAGTCCAAATTAGAAAAATATAAGGTGGGTGGGGTCTATTGGTTCTAGATAATTTAATTGTTAGTCTTCAGGGCTAAGTAAAATAAATAAAGAGTTTCTCCGCTGCATATCCCTATAAATTGTGAGGAAGGTCCACATTAAAGTCATCTGAAAAAAAAAACCCTTTTCATTCTGGGCGGGACCAAATCGCACCGTGTGTGAACAACAAACCAATTAAATCGATCATCAAGTCACACAGCAACAGAAAAGACAAATCACGCGAGCTCGTGATCACGAGTATTGCGTGAGTTGCGTTTGAACTTTAACTTCGGTGCACCAGACGCGTAAAAATGAAAAGGTTTTCTTCACGCAACTTTAGCACCAAGTACTTCTTATCATTTATTTTTCATCACACCAGAAACAAAGTTATATTAAAAAAACCCCAAAAAACAATTGGTGGGGGAGAAGGAGAAACACACTATTTGTTCTATTTGCCCTTAGGCTGCAATCACATAGAAGGTACAGTATTTGCTATGCGCTCCCAAGGAAGGCAGTCATATTCTTAGTAAAGGGGATAATTACCCGTCAATGTCAAATATTAGTATCTTTCCCAGGAGGGTATATCGTATACTTCATGGCGTAATATAGTTTAAGTTTCTTCTTTATGTGTATTTTATGCTCTCCATCTGGATTGAGCACTCTACTTACAAAAGAAGAATGCAACTTTCTACCTAGGGAGCAAAACAGGTTAACTTGCAACGAGAAATTATTTTGATGTGTCCTATCTAGATGGGTGCTATGGACCATAGGTAACATCACTAGGGTGGACACAAAATCAATATGTTGCACGGGAACCGGCAGGAGGGGGGTAAAAGACATTGCAGGGGGCAAATTTGAAAATTGGTCAAATCTTGTTTAATACCATTCTAACATGTTCCTCTCATCATAAGGAACCAGAAAAAGTATACTTTGACCCATCTCCGATGAATGCTTCAAGAGTTATAGCCGACAACATGAAAGGTCAAAACAAGAGTCATGAGATAGGCCTATGGGAGTCAACAATTTCAAAAGTGTCCGATTCTATTCAAAATGGTCTCAAATTGTTCGTCTTGCAAAACTGCCTGTATAAAGTTATATTTTCCAATGTCTACGATCAACCGTTGCTATGGTTACAGGTCGATATAAGTTTTTGTTAATTGCACTAATTGGAAATAAGGGTTTTTTCTTGATACCATAGAAACAATTGATCGAAGACGTTAGAAAATATTACTTTATGTAGACAGTTTTGCAAGACGAACAATTTGAGACCATTTTGAACAAAATCGGACACTTTAAAATAATTTGACTCCCATAGGCCCAACATGTGACCCCTGTAATCATCTTTCATGTTTTTGGTTATATCTCAAAAACCCTTCATCAGATATAATGGGTCAAAGTATACTTTTTTTGCTTCCTTATGATAAGAGAAACATGTTAGAATCATTTAAAACAAAATTTGACTAATTATGAAATTTTCCCCCTGCAATGACTATTACCCCCCTCCTGCAGGGTCCCGTGCAACAGAATGATTTTGTGTCCACCCTAGTGTTGTTACCTATGGTTCATAGAACCCAAATAGATAGGACACTTTAAAATAATTTCTCGTTGCAGTTTTACCCCTAAAATGGGGTTTTGCTCCCTAGGTATTTCATTATATCGTATACTTCTATGTGATCGCAGCCTTACAGTTGGATCTCGGTCCCAGGCTGACTTGATAATAAAACAGGCACACATAGAGGAGATTAATGAGAGTAGTTTACTTCATAGGAGAGCACGGCAGAGGGATCATGATGCGAGACTCCATCTTACGAATCAGTGGTACTGTAGAATAAACAAGAGAAAACAGAAGTGAAAGTTTACACATATTTTTGAAAACAAACACTGATCTAGGTTACCCCAGTCACATAACCTTGCGGTGAGGTTACGATGTGTTTACGGTGTCAATTCAGCAGACGCCGATCGGTCACCGGCCGGTGTCCGGACGATGTCCGTGAGCCGTAAAGACGCCGGAAGCATGCCGCAAGAATTTAATTCTGAGTTAAAATCGTGGGGTTTGTATACGATGTTTTCAGTTATGGTCACATAACCACCAGTGTCCGACCGGGCATTGCAATCATTCATCGGTATCATACCGATGTCATACCGGCATTGCGGCCTATTGCGGCTTATGTGACCAGGGTGTGAGGCATAGCATATTATTTCCTGACCGAAATACTTTCATTAACCCTAACTGTACTGAGCACATTAACCCTAAGGCCAAAAAAAAAAAAATGTTTGATTGGCGTAACATAGAAAAAAAAATAGGGTAGGTAGGTCGGATTTTTTTTTTTTTTATAATTTTTATTTTATTTTTTAAGTCTATGTTTCACATACAAGAACACAATATATATGGCACATATACAAAAACATCTTCACTTTTTCTGTAACACATCTTTTATTTGTCATTTTGAATGTCCTGCAAGCCATATCTTGGGCTCCCATGAATCGATTCCCATTACATTTGGGATTTGGAGGTTTTTTACCATGCTCAAAAAAATAAAAATATCTAGGGTCGGTGGTAAAATTAGGGTAGGTCGGGTTACGCCAATCAAACAATTTTTTTTTTAGGCCTAACTGTACTGAGCACTTCTCCGTTTAAAAACTATCTCCTCGTAAATCCGCAAGTAAAAAATTAGTGGGTTTCCACCTGGGTTCGAACCGGGACCTCTCGCATCCCAAACCAACTATCACTATGTCAAGCCGACGAGCATGCACCGTCATGGCAGCGATTTTGTGACCATTGCTAGCTCCAGTCTATGACATATTTGGACTTTTCCTAACTATGTGGATAGTGATTTTTTGATGTTCAGTACGTTAAGGGTTAAAGTAGTGATCACAACCCATCATGCATTTTTTTTTGTGTGTGTACTTTTTTTGAGAGGCCATGTTCTCTACGTTTTTTCTAAAAAAAGTCTTCAAGTCAGTATATTGTATAACATATAGAAGCTATTGAGAGTGCCCTATAAGAACCCTATTGAATGTGCCCTTCTTGCACTCACAGGATAAAATCTCAATACACAGGAACTTACCGGTATAAGCGACACATTCGTCCCATCCTGGCTGCCTCCACGCCGACTCTCTGATAGACTTGCGCTCATCAAGGTCTTTATAAGCTATAAAAAAACAACAACAGATATATCCTGTAAACTAATATCCTGAAGAGAGCAAGACCAAGAATAATGCACACTGTACTGCCCCCTATTATTGAAGTCATTGAATTTCCTACAAAACAAATCCGCATGTATTGATAAGTCGATAAACTCCGCGATCACGTGAAAAGATCAGTCTTCCATACTACGCAAGGTGATATATGCTTGTTTACTCCACGCATTTACGTTTAGATGTTCAGATTTGTAGGAAATTTAATGACTTCAATTAATAACAGACTTGTGCCCTTCATGTGGATGAAAACCATTAGGCCTAAAATAATAATTGTTTGATTGGCGTAACATAGAAAAAAAATAGGGTAGGTAGGTCAGATTTTTTTGGGGGGATTTTTTTTTAAATATTTGGGGCCGTATTCCAGAACGATGTTTAGTTAGACCTTTGTCTAAGCCAAAAATTCGTTTAGCTAGACTGACGTTTTAGGAATGCGTTGTTTAAATGCTTTATCGAATAGTCTAACTAAACGCAATGTTTAACCACTAGAAATATCATCCCCCGATATTCGATT
>JXSR01S039236.1:0-13720 GCA_000969725.1 Ophiothrix spiculata | reverse complement strand
GAAAAGAATTGCTATGCGTTAAAAAGAAAAGACATGCAAATTCCATTCTACATCAGTGTGTAACGCAGATTCGTCCTACTTCATAACACAACGCCCAAGGGTAAAGAAGGTAATTAGCCACGCCCACAATTACAGATGGATATGAAAATTCATAGAAAGGTTTTTGAAAGGAAAGGCATGGTAGGATCAAAACAAACAAAACTTTATTATTTGTTCTAAAACAGTTATGTTTTTCACCCATTTTGACACCGATGACAGTGAATTTCTATTTTCCTAAATCTTAATTTCAGAACCTGTACTTGTCATTTAAAAAACAAGGTGTTAGCCAGAGGGGTGTCCAGGTATCATTTTGGTCACCCTGTTTCCAAATTGGACACCCTAGAATTCTGATTTTCATATTGGATGTAATAGGAATTAGATACCCTGTTTTTACATTATTGTGTTCTGAGCTGTCCGATTTCCAATAAAATAGGACGGAATATAGAAAAACGGATTTTGAACATAATAATGACAAAATTGGATGGATTTTTTCTGCATGATACCGGTACTCAAGATATTGGTTTCGCTATGAGTTTTCCAAATATTTTGTAAAACTCATAGCTCGACCAATATCTTTTTGTATCATGCTCAATCCATCCAATTTTATATCAAAATCAGCCATTTCAGACCATTTTGGACACCTTTAATTTTAAAATCCTGTTTTAAAATGGCTGTATTGTAGTTTAGAAATTTTTAATTTATGTTAAATACATTCCCAAAAGCACAATATGGTTTATTAGATGCAAAACAGTTTTAATTTTGAGAATTTAACAATTTATTTCTAGAAACACTATCGTTTAATTTTTACTTTTTACTTAAAAATTCAAAGCTTAAGCGATTATCTCTTGTAATTTGTTTAAGTATTTAAGTTTAATAGGAATGGTTAAGGATATAAAAATGCAATAAAATAATCAAGTGTCATTACTACATAGATGATCATGGCTAATGACTAGTACTTCAGTGTTTTGTTTTGTTTTTTAGGTTTTTACTTTAAGAATTTATATGCGATTAGATTAAACTTTTGGATTTCTTGCATTTGCTTTCATATATGCGTTACGTCTGGGTTTTGTCAACCAAGATCACACAAAAAATTCATTTCTTTACTTTTGATTTAGTAAAATGCCAGAGAGGGAGGATGACCATCTGACTCCAGCTACCAGACTCTTGGAGAAGCGCAGAGAAATGGCAGAAGTAGAACAGGCATTGGGGGCACAGAAAGAGGTAGGTACCTGCCCCGGGGGTGGGGGTACTTAAAATGCCAGAGAGGGAGGACGACCATCTGATTCCAGCTACCAGACTCTTGGTGAAGCGCAGAGAAATGGCAGAAGTAGAACAGGCATTGTGGGCACAGAAAGAGGTAGGTACCTGCCCCGGGGGTGGGGGTACTTAAAATGCCAGAGAGGGAGGACGACCATCTGATTCCAGCCATCAGACTCTTGGGAGCACAGAAAGAGGTAAAGAGCAAGCCGTAATTGCTCTCATCTGATCTGCTAGCCTAGAGAGTTTCTTAGCAAGGAGAGCAATATATATAGCTCTCTTCAAACTGCTAAAACTAGTTAATGGAGTGATCTCAGTACCCACTCCCCACCTTTAAGGAGTATGATTTCTAGCTCTTCAGCAATTTTCTAAGGTTTTCTATGTAGTTACAACCCCACTGGTGTGGTCAGTCACCATTTACAATATGTATGCATGAATGTTGTCCTAGATTAAGCAGAAGTAGAAAAAGTGGTATTTTACAAAACTGTTAAGCTAATCAAACATAACAGATGATGTACAATCTACTCAAGAGGATAAAGACCAGAATTAACACAAGAAAATTGTCAAAAACGAGGAAATCAGCTGAAAAGAGGAACTCTCACACCCCTGCTTTAACTATATGGCCTTAAACACAGGGCGTAGGTTTCTGGGTATAAACCTGTATATTAACATGGATGTTGGTTTTACTGAGTCAATGTTTGTTTGTGGTTTCATGCAGGAATTTCAAATGAAGATGGAGAGCCTCCAACAGAGAAGAGAGGAACTGGAAAGAAAGGAGTTTCAACTCAAAGAATCGCTGCTCAAATTCGACAAGTTTCTTAAGGTAAGTGTTGTGCTGGGCGGGGTGTTGTGCTATGGCGTGACAACCAACTCATATTCATCACCCTCTGAAAAGAACTCTTAAAGGATAAGTCAAAAGCACCTGATTAGTGTAAAGCTAAGATTCCTTTTATCCGTTTGCGGTGCGGTTGCGATGCGTTTTGCACTGTAAGGGTACTGGTAGTTGTACAATTTAAAGCATATGATTAAATTGGATCAGGTTGAAGCTGATATTCAATTTTGACCGTCCGTTTTCAATGCGATTCTGCATGCGTTTTGAATGCGGTATGTTTTGAGTCGATATAGCCTAATGGTTTGCATTTGGTCATGCGGAAACTTTTCAATTAGAGAAGATGCTGAACTGAAAACGCATTAAAAACGGACGGACAAAATTGAATCTCAGCTTTTAACTTGATACCATTCATCTCCTTTCAATCGTGTGCTATAAATTATACCACTACCAGTACCCTTACAGTGCAAAATGCACCGTAACCGCGCCGCAAACGGATAAAAGGAATCTTAGCTTTAGACACCAGATATACACCAGTAGTGGCATTTGAAATTGTATATTTTATATACCTAAAATATGGTGTGGCTTGCAATATTTTTGACAGTAAACGAAAGTGTAGGGGGAAGAAGGATAAAATACATCTGATTTTATTCATGTAAGAAATAGATGTAAAAGATAAGTAGGAGGTGCAATTTTCATATTGTGAATTTATACCAGTAAACATTACTATCCATGGCTGATATAGGTATAAAGTAGAATGTGATCGTGTTTTCATTCGGTACCCCTTTTTGATGAGATGAGACAACGACGCCACCCTTTGTAAAGTATGTGGTGCATACAATGAAATTTGAAGTCTGCTCCTGAAATCTGTAGTAGGTATCTCCTTATGAGTGGCAGTAGTCATCTCCCTTTTAACATCTACTGGTACCTTTTGCTTACAGGAAAATGATTCCAAACGAGCTAGAGCAGTGAAGAAGGCATCAGATGAAAAAGATTTGAAAAGAGTAAAGGATAAAGAAATTCAAAGGTAAGGAATAGGCTAGGTTTCTTGAAGTTGGATGAATAAAGAAATTCATGCACTCATAAACAGTTGGCAAGCTACAATTATAAATTAATAACTGCGTATTACTTGACGAAGGTGAAATTGAAATTGTACAACAATCACGCACCGCGTGCTGAAGTTGGAGTCGAGTGAGTTGGACAACTTCGACTTTAGCACAAGGTGTGCAACTAGACGAGATTAATGAATGCGTACAGAAGTTACCAACTGTCAAATTTTCAGTCCATGCTTATTTCCGCAGGACTATGGGATACTCCAGCCTTCCTCCTGCATTTAAATCAACTGAATAGAGAAAGATCTCGATCCCCAATGGAATTAAGCTTCACCAGAGGCTTTCTTTGATAATCCTTAGCATCAACCTCTTTCTTCGTCTATCAGTTTGCTCAAAACAATTCTTGTAAAGGTTTATGGAACAAAATTCAGTAACACTACAACAATTTGATATCTTTTTTTAGATTAATGGAAGAGAAACGAGAAGCTCAAGGCATCAAAGACAAACTGCTGGCGCGACTCAACAAGCACAGGTTATACCACAAGTTCCTGGAGAAGACGCTGGAGACGGCCGATGAATTCCAAGAGATCCGAGAAATCATTGCCAGATACGAGACACTAGTTGCTACACATACAGTGAGTGCAGTGATCTTCTTGCGAGTGAAGGAAAGTCATACGTGCAATAGACCTGTTCAAAATCGATTCAGAAATCCTCGGGACGCCGATCACGTGGTCGTTTTATCTATCAATCACGTACGAGCTCATTAGCATGTACTTTTTTGTAAACAAAATTTTCCGAAAATTTTCTCGCATTTGCAGTGCAGTTAAAGTGAAAAATAATTATATTCAGACCTATACATGGTTAGAGGCACTAATTCTGAACAACTTTTGGCTGGGAGTACCATATGCTCACTTACAGAAAGAGTGAAATTTCCATTTGAAATGGTCTGATTAAGCTTACAATTACCAGTCACCTCCGAGCGCATCACACTGAAAGTGACTCTGTAGTGCTTACGTTAATTACAAGTTCAAATTCGTACGCAACCCGTTAACGAGAACGCGAACTTTACATTCTGGTTATTGTGTTAGAGAGTCACTTTTTCTGTCGGCAATTACTGGAAAGTATCAAATCAGCCACAGAAATTCTCGGAAAGCCGTGTTTTGAAAAGGTCTATAGCTGCCATTTTTCATAAATCTGCATTACACACTAAATGGAGTCCAGCGGTCAATTTCACTAAAAGTTAAAATGCAATATCGTAAGACCAAAACCCATCGTTAGCTAATAACAAGTTGTTACATAAATATAGCATACATGGTAGATATTGCAGATGTTACTTTCTTGCACTCACATGGGAATTAAGGGTTACTTTAAAATATTACAGGTTATATGTCAGGCACATGTAAAGTAAAAGGTAATGTAAAATCCAAACTAAAGCTTATTTGCTAACAGCTGTGGTGCCCAAGAGAAGATAATGTGTGTATCCCATGATGCATTGCTTCCTATAGGAAATTTTGTACAGGAAGTCATGTGATGAAACAAGTGCAAGATTACAACAATTAACATTGATTTAGGATCATTTCATCACTAACTTCTCACATGACTTCCCATACAGACAATCCTATAGGAAGCAATGCATGATGGGATACACACGATATCTTCTCTTGCGGTGCCCCATCTGCACTTCCTTTGTGTTTGGGCCAGACTCCGCTATACTATGTTTGTTTGTGGGGGGGGGGGGGCAGTCTGCCCCCTTTGCCCGGGGGGGGGTACGCTACTGCTCCCTTACAAAGGAGTCTTTCACCCGTGTCAAAAGGAACAAAATTGATCAAGAATCATATGCTCAATAACACAACGCTGGAGTGGCCAGACCATGGCTTGAACCCACCACTCATAGCCTCTGCAACACAGTGCTTCTGCCCAACATAGTATAAACACAGTATGTGCATTGCAGATCAATTGCAAGTTACAACCAGGGCTTGAACCCACCACCTCTCACTATGAGTCTATGTCATAGCCTCTGCAAAGTGCTTCTGCCCAACAAAGTATAAACGCAGTATGTGCATCGCAGATCAATTGCAAGTTACTTCTCTTTTTTCCTTGGAGAAATCCTGCACAAATGAGCAGATGATCAATTCTCTTCAACTTGTGTACATACAACGTTTTAGCATGGAAAAGGATTGAAGTAAAATTGCACATATTTAGGAAGTATCTGCTTTGCTTTGTAAATGCAAATGCCTAAAGGCCTAAACAAATTGTTTGATTGGCATAACATAGAAAAAAAATAGGGTAGGTAGGTCGGAATTTTTTTTGATTTTTGAAAGTCTATGTTTCACATACATGTACAAGAACACAAAACATACAACACCAAGACAAAAACATCTTTTCTTTTTCTGTTACACATCTCTTATTTGTCATTTTGAATATCCTGTAAGACATATCTCAGGTAGGGAATCGATTCCCATCAAATTTGGGAATGGGTGGTTTTTACCATGCTCAAAAAAATAAAAATATCTAGGGTCGGTGGTAAAAATATGGTCGGTCGGGTTACGCCAATCAAACAATTTTTTAGGCCTTATTTTACTTTGTATGACACCAATGTACGGATATACAGGGTCGTCCGAGAAAAAATGAAATCCGGATTTGTGCCCTCTGTTCTTTGCGACATGGTTATTGATTTCGAAAACGGTTTGTCTAGTTGACTGCACGAGAATCTCCTCTTTCCAACGATACCAATTTGCCATGTGGTACTGACCTGACTAAGTATCTATGGATGATTTTATTAATTTTGCATTTTATGCATTTGCACCACTTTTATTTAAACACCGTGTCGCTTCCAACTGCAATAAGACTTCAAAGAAAGGGTTGATTTTTGTGTTTCCAGACATTCTTCCAAATTGATGACTTTGCAGGAGCAGGGCATTTGAGAAATTTTTCTCAAAATTTCACGACAACTTCCTGTAAGCTACCTTTCCTCTTCTATTTCGTAACCACAAAAACATGTCGGTCGGTTGTGAGCTGCATCGTCCTTTAGCTTGTTTAAACCAGGCAGATATTAGCAAACATACAATGTCAGGCTGAGTGATTCAATTCAAAAATGAGATTTTCCATATTTCAAATAGGAAAAAATGTTAAATTCTTCTTTAGACAGTCAACTGTGTTCAGTCAAACAAACCAACCTTGGAACATTCCAATGTTCAACAATCCCAAATCATTCCTTAAAGTCTTAATGCACATTAGTTGGAAGTGACAAGTTGTTTCAATAAAAGTGGTGCAAAGACATAAAATGCAAAATTCATAAAATCATGCATGAAGACTCACTCAGACCATATCGAAAATTGACATCGTTGAGAAGGGGAGATTCTCTTGCATTAAACTAATTAATCTGTTTTACAAATCAATCAACCGTTTCAGAGTACAGAGGGCGCAAATCTTGGTTTCCTTTTTTCACGGACACCTTGTATAATGTATGGTATATAAATAAAATGTCACCTAAAGTGAACCGTTTTAACGAATCAATCTTGGTACAAATACTTTGCTTCAAATAAGGTAGCTGTATGACTACATGTCGTCGTGTGAGTGCAAGAAAGTCGTATCTGCAATAGCTGCCTTACATCAAAAATTTGGATTGCACACTGCATGACCTCCAGTCTTGGGTCAGCGGTTCTTGAAATCTTGAAATGGTTCTTCAGGTGACACCGTCACCTGAAGAACCATTTCAAGAACCACTGACATAAGATAGGAACATTTTGAGGGATTTTTCACATTGTGACAAGGAATACAATAATTATAACTTAGGGCAGCCATTGCTGATACGACTTTCTTGCACTCACATGATGATGTAATGCTCAATCTGTATGATACTTTGATTGAAAATTTTTAACATTTCCCATATATGTGACCGTCCATCACAAACCAGCCATAAATGCCACCTTTTGTAATTTTCACTTTTTTTAAATATTTGAAAAGACCATGCTTTAAGGATTAAAATGACACCTTAATGAACTTCACACAATTTCCAGAAGTCAAGTTATAGCCCGTCAAAGGTTGTCAGGGAGTAAAACGTGTAACTGAGATAAACGCGTTCAATATCAGTAAGCCTATATTTTCTGTTGATTGTCTTATAAATATGCAGATTTATTTCACATTTCCTCTAATTTTCTTGAAATGAAACTTCACTGGTATTTTGTAGTAAGCACAAGGATTGTGAATCTGTCAAAATTCAATTTCGGCAAATTACGACCTTGACATGTATTTTCACCTGTAGCGCAAAATGAAGTTTCTGGCATTTACGGCGCAAACGGGCTGGACAGCCACACATGATTGTTCACCACAAACTTCCTGTAAAGTCAGCATTTTTTATTTTGAGATACAAAACAATTATATAAAAGTCACATTCTGACGGAGTTGAGATTTTCAAGGATTTGAAATGTTCATCAATTCTTAAACTACTTGAATTAAGTAAGCTCACCTCAACTCCTGAATATTCTTTACTTGAGGTTTGAAGTACCAGCCTCACAGAACTTGAACTCCCCAATCATCATTTGTTACTTGTAAAATGAGCCAATTAAGTTTTTGGTTCACATTATACCTGAAAACCGGGAAACTTGGTCGACCACATACTTCAAACCTTATGTACATGAAATTTGGCCTAAAAAATTCCTTGATTGGCGTTACCCGACCAACCCTATTTATACACCCGACCCTAAATATTGTTTTTATTTTTTTGTGCATGGTAAAAACCTCCAAATCCCAAATTTGATGGGAATCGATTCATGGGGGCCCAGAGATATGGCTTGCAGGACATTCAAAATGACAAATAAAAAATGTGTTAGAGAAAAAGTGAAGATGTTTTTGTATATGTGTCGTATATTTTGTGTTCTTGTATGTGAAACATAGACTTTAACCTTCCTACCCTATTTGTTTTTATGTTATGCCAATCAAACAATTTTTTTTCAGGCCATATTAGGAGATAATGAAAGTGCAATGCAGTAAGATCAAATTGCCACACTTGCTGATGATTGTAGCACGTGGAGAAACCTTGTAGTTGCCTACTCCGCAGCTGATGGATGTTGATGATACCTGAAACTGTTCACTTTTCTTCCTCTTGCAGGATTTACTTGACAAGTCACATAAAACTCAAGACTTGGTGGAGAAAGAAAAGGGTCGGTTACTCAAATTTACAGAAGAGAGAAATAATGAAATCATGCAATATAATAACCAACTAGCAGCGTTACAAACAAGGCTTGACAAAGCACAGAGTGAGGCTGTCAAATGGTATGTGTATGTTGGGTTACCTAAATAATTAAGTATAGGGTACTTATAGCGCGCTATGCCTTTGCAGATTTGTAATTCCACGCAGCCTCTGCACACTTTACAGGTGTTTGCTGACCACTGTAGACCAAGTAAGCTCAATTCCACACCAAGCATCATTTCAGGCTCTGGGGCAACCTCACATATGTACAATTGGCTGCCCGGATCAGCTCCCCGAGTTTCGTACGGGTTTCCTTGAGACAACGCCGCAAGTGAGCTCCTTACCGTTTGAGCTAACTTGACTGCTTAATGCTTGGCGTCCAAAGACATTCGCTTGCCCATGACATTCAAACACCCTACCAAGAAACTTCGCTCAAACAGGAAGCGACATTCACAAATTTCACGACATTCACTACACTTCAATTTGAATTGGAGCGAAGGTCGCTCCGAATATTCTTGGATTTGTTTAATCAATAATCATAGCACTACAAGATGCGTGAGTGACATTTGCTTTCATCGATTGAAACAATGTTTGCACAAATAGAGCGACATTCGATCTCCGTTTTAGCGAATAAGTCAGGGCGAATATCAAGAGCGAATGTCACTCGGCCAAGCCAATGTCTTTGGACGCATATTATCCAATACACAACTTCTTCCAAGTTTAAGTACTACTAGTATTGCATGAATTGAATGTATGTGAAATTCCAGCCATTTTGTTTTGTTTTTGTTTTGTGAAAAAAACAACAGATCAACATCAGGGGACACATCCAAACATCCCTGCAACCTATTTTACTGCCATGAAAACTTGGTGTTACCAAATATTTTCAATTGAAGCCTACAAGTGATGAGTTTTAGATATTGTTTAGGGTTGCATATTAACTCTTTCACTCCGGCAAGCAGCAGCTCACAGCTGCTTTTGAAAGTGAGCGTAGTTTACACAGAGACTATAAAAATATCTGTAAAAATAAGCGGTAAAGAAAATCACACTGGACCTGTAACCGCCTGATACAAAGAGATATCTAGCATCATCATCAATTCTGGCATAAAAATAGCGCTGGTGCTCTACAAGTATTATAAGAGAAAACCATATTATGCTTTGAGTGGCTTTTGGTCCAGAGAGAGCATTTTGTGAAAAACAAATCTGGAGTGAAAGAGTAAAATGAGGTAATATTTTGTTCTTATCAGGCCAAAAAGAAAAAAAAGTTTGTTTCTGGTAACATGCTTGAAAAGTACAATGCGATATATGCGCTTTTTTATTTTTATTTTTTACTTTTCAAAAATGCAATGCGATATGCTATTTTTCTTTTTTTTTACCAAGAATGCAGAAAGAAAAACACATTAAAACAATGCTCTTGGTTTCTTATATTATTTATTAATATCATTATTAACCATAAAAGTTTTGTATATAACTTTAGCTGCCCTTGGTTTCTCTTTCATGTTCAATAATACAACATGCGACTTGTTTTGTTGCATCTTTGTTTGTTTTTACGCAAGTCTCCAGTAAGCTTTTTTACAGAATTGTTTTATTTATCAACAATAAGATTTTGTTTGATACGAAATACGAAAAAAAAAAATTAATGCGGGAAATATATAACTTAACAGAAACGTGCTCGGGTTACCAGAAACAAACTTGTTTCTTTTTTTGGCCTCAGTAGCGTGTACAATATAAATCATGATGACATTGTTACAGCAAATAGCAGATTTGAAATGTGTAACTTATAACCATGTAACCTATTGATTCAAGGGAGTCTGTCTGGACTCATATCAAGAATACAGCTGCAAAGAAAACATTACTTCTGGGCAGAGTCAACATGTAAGTCTTGTAGAAAGTCTAATAGAGCAAGTAGACTCTATATAGTAGTGATTGTACATCTAGTCATCTGAAAGTGATTGTAGACTTGGTGCAAATCATATGAAATAAATACATTCAATGCCCTGGTGGTTACTCTGAAAAAAAAAGTTACCACATTTTGTGTTGAGTTGGGAGGGGGGTGAAAGGTAACTGCTTTTGAATGCATGCTGAAGTGTCTGCTGAGTGTCCTTTGACAAGTCCTATAAATTCATATCTACCTTTGTTTGAATTGAGGTAACAAACGTCCTGTCAAAGTGAAGGAGTTGTGGTAGTTCCCTAGCTCACAGCAATATTACAATGTCCAGCCCAACCCGTGTGGAAGAAAGATGGCCCCTCCAGCCTGTCCGAACTTCTTTATTTCTTAACAT
Source organism: Ophiothrix spiculata (assembly GCA_000969725.1). NCBI lineage: Eukaryota > Metazoa > Echinodermata > Ophiuroidea > Amphilepidida > Ophiotrichidae > Ophiothrix > Ophiothrix spiculata. The sequence goes on along the minus strand of JXSR01S039236.1, from coordinate 3,073 downwards.
TTTGCATCCAAGTCTATTATTACTTTAATGATGAATAGGTGTATTCTTACGAGTCTATTAGGGCCTATAGTAGGCCTTCTCATTAGCTTAGGGCCTGTAGTAGGCCTTGCACTAAACTGTAGATTTACTAACTCCTCGTTCTATTCTGTTGACTTGTTTCTTCTCACCTCTGATCCTGATGACTTCACTAGGGAGTCAGTTTGGACACACATCAAAACCACCGCTGCCAAGAAAACCTTGATGCTGGGCAGAACAAAGATGTAAGTACTGTAAAAGAGGGATTTTTTGCGCTACATTTTTAATTTTGCGCTACTAGCGCTCAATTTTCGTCTAGCGTGAAGTAAAGAATGAAACAAAAAATGATATGGGTATCCCATACACATAAAGATAATTAAGAATTGTGAAAATTTAAATGTGCGAAATGTATCGAAATTAGCTCTGCACAAAACTTACTGAGTGCAAAATTTTTTTTTGTCATCATTAACTCATTTGACCTTATGTTTGGAAATCATACTTTTTTCTATTTACTGTATTAAAGATTGCTGACCTAAGTTAGAAAAATATGTTATATCTTATCTTTCAGTTTTCACATTCTGAACTTTGTTTTAGTAGTTTGTGTTTAACAATTTACTTGTCTAGTTGCATGTAAAGTTGCAATGGAGTCAGTATCCTGTGTAGGCCTGTAGGCCAAACAATAATTTGTTGGACAATTTAAACAAAAATCCATGGTACGGGTTGCATTTACAAACAATAGGCCCTGCACTCTGAATTTCTGTTTAAACTGTCCAAAAAACTATTGTTTTGCCTATAGTTTAGATTTGCTACATTTCTGTTTTCGACTTGTCCCTCACCCCTAAATAGATAGATGTTTTCTTTCTCTTCATTTAATATGTTAAAATTTTCATATTCAAACACCTTTAACATGACCTACATAAATTTGATTTAATCTGTGTAAATGATTTTTGTTTTTACAAATAATGTCTTTTTCTTACATAAGTACACTTGTGTTTATTTCCGTCTGTTTTGATTTTGTGTTTGAACATAATATCCTTCGGTACAAAAAGTATTGACTCTGAATTGAAAACACTAACTGTACAGTAAATGTAGAAATTCTTTGAATATTTTATACAATCAAACAATTATGGTTTATAATTTTAACATCAATCAATTTCTAAAATATAGCAATAGTGATCAGTGTTAATCAATCCTGTTAAGGCCGTATGTCACAAGATTTGTGCAGGAGTTTAAAAATTGACACCAGGCTTTTCAAAACACAAAAAAGAGGGGTTTTTTTTAGTTAGACAACTTACGCTAGTGCTTACATAATGTTCCTTCTAGTTTTAGTCATTTCATACTTCCAATTCTAGGGCTCATTTTAAGTTGTCTGTCCATGATCAGTGATCAAATGTTACTCATTTTATGACATCATTATTTGACGCAAAGACAAAATCCTTTAAGGCAACAGGACCAAGTATACTTTAGGTCCCATCCAAAATTTTAGGGTTAGGGTTTGGGTTCAGGGTGAGGGTTTTGATAATGGTTTGTTTAGGGTTAGGGCCGGGTCAATTGGTGTTACCTATATGTAAGCACTCACGAAATTATATATACAATATATATTACTAATAAGTAGTCGTATATTGGGAAATATGAATATAGTAAATAATATTTCGTGAGTGCTTACATGAAGGTAGAACCATAATTAGTGAGTTAGGGTCAGGCAAGTTGTGTTAGCGAGTTAGGGTCTGATCATGGTTGAAATTTTTGATAGGACCTGAAGTATTAAGGTGCAGTATTGTATCTATTAGTAGAGTTGCGCCATTCTTGAAAAAAAAAATGAATGGAGTATTGCCATTGAATAGGAACATTTTGTCAAAAAGACACAATCCTGCACCTCACTCACTTTTCAGGGAACATTATTAAAATTTTATTTTTTGTTTTGAATCTACAGGGCCACGCATAATTTGTTCCAGCTTGTCAACAGGCATCTCAAGGCTCAAAGTGGACAGGAAATTGCAACAGATAACACCACTGAGCAGCTACATAAGGTAAACACCCGTCGGCCTCTTATTGCAAAAGTTTGTCAGTTTTTTGGTTTTTGCAAATGATGGCAGATTTTAGAATAATCAAGTTCACTCCATTTATTAATTTAAAACAAACAAAAATAATGACTTACTTTTTGAAATATTGCCAAAAATAGGTCCAAAATTGGCCCAAAACGATTTTTTTGTTATTTTTGGCCTATTTTAGGCCTATTTTTGGCAATAATTCAAAAAGTAAGGTAAAAATCACAAATTTGAGAAATGCGTTCCAAGACATGTGTTTCAAGATTCTAAAAAGCATTCAAGGTCCAATTTTTATTTTTTCAAAATTTAGTTAAGTTGTTTACAAATTAATGGTCCAAGAACAAGGGGTTTTTGGACCTTGGTCCAAAATCATACATTTTGGTCCAAAACTGACCTAACCATCATCTTGTACATGAAAATCCACATCTAGAAATGCATACTTTTATATGGATTAACTTTGCGGTTGCTGAGTTACAAAGCGTACAATATTTCAGAAAATGAGGGGTTAACTGTGCCCTAAAAGGATGAATATTTGGAAAGTTTCAAGTATGATACCAAGAACTTTCACATCCATCTCCTCCCTGACATTTTTGAAATCAGAAGCCTTATTCTTTTCATGCTATTTGAAGGAGTAATAATCTATCCCGGGGGGGGGGGGGGGGGGGGGGGGGGGGGGGGGGGGGGAGGGGCACTGACACTGACCTAGAAAGGTGATACTGGTATATTCGACCCTCAAGACCCCCTTTTCACACCTTGTCGTCTGCCACTTCCTAGACCCCCATTTCAAGCACAACCTTAAGTTCGCAAGCCTTATTTTCAATAATTTTCAGTTCCCTAGCCTCAATTTTTGACATTTTGTTCCCAAGACCCCAATTTTAAGCAAGATTTGAAAATTTTGCTTCCAGAGCCCAAATTTTACCCAAAAAACTAGTTCTGAAGGGTCATTTTTTGGTCCCTTCTGTTCTCTAGACCCCCTTTTCAGAGTCAATCTTCCATTCTCAAGACTAGGG
>JXSR01S039233.1:0-11775 GCA_000969725.1 Ophiothrix spiculata | reverse complement strand
CTACAACAAATACCAGTTGGACCTAGTTGAAACCTAGTTCAATCCAGTTGAACATAGTTAAGCACAGTTCAACACAGTTAAAATTTCAAACTGGTTTCAACTGGAATTTTGACCTGGGTATGCAAATGAGCTCAAAATGAGCAATGTGTATTCCAGATCTCGCGATCGATATCACAAAATCTTGGTTGCGCCAATTTTCACCGCTCCTGTGCCAATGGCGGGCCTTACGGCCTTAGCGGAAACACTGGAGTAGACCATGTTATGTTGCAAGATAAAGCAGAACAAAAGACACAGGCATAATTATCCCCCCGGGATTTTGCCCTCTTCTCTCCGATATATATGCATAATCAATATTACAAAATCTTGGTTGCGAGATTTTTTTTATTAACGTGACCTGCCAATAAAGCTGACTTTGAACCCATATAATTTGAACAAGGAGAAAGCAAATGTAAATTGGGAACGTGGGTATGAAAATTTGGAGTTTTTCCTTTTTAATGTGAGTAAATTTTTTGCTATTGGTAAAAAATGATGCATTATATGGTATTTTCTATAAAAATCAACAATTTTGAGCCTTTTTCAACCCCTACATCAATCTTGTTTTAGCAGATAAAAAGACGTCAGTTTGGTCCATTCCACGAGCAAAAATATGAAAACTCAGATTGATGAAATTTGGAAAATATATTTTGCCTATAAGACTTTAAAACTGAAGATAAAACAAGGAGAAATAAATATGCTGATGTGTTGTATGAAAGGTACCTAATATCGGCTCTTCATGCTTGCCCTCGATTTGTATTGCGATAACCAGGCATCCAAATTTCGATAACAACTACCTTTTGTGCCAACGGGTCATCTTCTGACGTAAGCAGTGTACATTGATCTCATAGCAGGGCTCACAGCTAAGGTTTTGAATGGCACTGTGCTGCCCGCTAGCTGTGTTGAAATAAAATGCATTTCATGTAAAATGTAGTGATTATTAACATACATTTTTCTGGATAAAAAGTAACCTTTGTGGTTTTTTAATATAAATTATGTCAAAAATTCGAGAATTTCATTCGTGACTGGTAAAAATTGAAGAAAAACCAACATGCTTCGCAAAAGAAGAAAAAAGAAATTTATCAAAACGACTGAGGCAGGACTCGAACCAACGATCTTCAGAGTTAAAATCTCGCTCTGTAACCACTAGACTATGCGAGCTGACGATGTCTATGAGGGGAATTTAAGATTATATTCATTCTGTTTATTGTGATTGGTTACGCATGCGCAATAGTATGAAAATTCCAGTACGAGGTATTTATTTAATAAATGTCAAGTAGAAAGCAAGCAGTCGCGTTGGGAAACGGTATTGCTTGGGACTCCGAATCACGAGATCGTCGGTTCGAGTCCCGTCATAGTCGTTTTGTAAATTTATATTTTTTTATTTTTGCCGTGGCGTGTTGATTTTTCTTCAATTATTCACTGTCACGACTGAAATTCTCTAATTGTTGACATAGTTTATATAAAAGAACCCAAAAGGTTACTTTTCAGTCAAAAAAACACATGTCAGATTCATTAAATTTTCACATGAAATGCAAAAATTTTCAACACAGCGAGGGCGAGCCATTCAAATCGCAAGGTCTGAGTTACATGCATGCTGCTTGCATCATATGACCCGTAGTGACAAAAGGTGCTGGTTATCGAAATCTTGGTGCCTGGTTATCGCAATACAAATCAAAGTTTTAAGAGCCGATATTAGGTACCTTTCATACACCACATCAGCGTATTTATTTCTCCTTGTTTTATCTTCAATTTTAAAGTCTTATAGGCAAAATATATTTTCCAAATTTCATCAATCTGAGTTTTCATATTTTTGCTAGCGGAATCGACCAAACTGACGTCTTTTTATCTTCTAAAACAAGATCGATGTAAGGGTTGAAATTCGTATGTTTAAAAAGGTTCAAAATCGTTGATTTTTATAGAAAATACCATATAATGCATCATTTTTTACCAATAGCAAAATCACTCGCATTATAAAGGAAAAACTCCAAATTTTCATACCTACGTTCCCACTTTGCATTTGCTTTCACCTTGTTCAAATAATAAGGGTTCAAAGTCAGCTTTATTGGCAGGTCACGTCAATAAAAAAACAATCTCGCAACCAAGATTTTGTAATATTGATTATGCATATATATCGGAGAGAAGAGGGCAAAATCCCGGGGTGATAATTATGCCTGTGTCGTTTGTTCTGCTTTATCTTGCAACATAACATGGTCTACTCCAGTGTTTCCGCTAAGGCCGTAAGGCCCGCCATTGGCGCAGGAGCGGTGAAAATTAGCGCAACGAGTTTCTGAAAATGTGGGAGAAAGATATTTTTGAGCCAATTTTCAGCCACAGCTCATGATTTTGGCGCAAGCACCTTTAAAACTTTGTCAAACTTGCTCGAATTGGCGCAAACTCAAAAACCTTAGCGGAACTGGGCTACACTCATGATATTTGATAGTGGGTGGAGCCTGGGCCAACTTCCTTGCTGCCATCGTGACCCTGAAATATTCTAATTATCTAATTTGCATAATTTATGCAACAATTAAAAATTGTGTTCATTTGGCGTATCTTCCATAATAGCCCTCACAGTGCTGAATCCTACAAATCCAACAGTAAGAAATGAAGATAAAAGTCCGAAGTCCCAAGGCCCGGGGGGGGGGCACTCCCATATATTGGCACGCGTCATGCTCCTGTTGAATGACCCCCTTTTTTTGCTCCGCTCTCACCCAATGACCCCCTTTTTCACTGAGCTGTCACCCAATGACCCCCTTTTATTTTGAAAGTCAACCTTTTTTATGGTGACTCTCATCCATTGCCCTGATTTTTCGAGAACCTACACCGAATGACCCCCTTTTTTCGCTAAATTTGTCAATTTTTACGAAAATTTGTCGATTTTTTTCGAAATTTTTTACGAAAATTAGCCTCATTTTATTCAAAAACTTACACCGAATGACCCTGTTTTTCGCTCTTGCCAACAAATCGCTCGAAATTACCCAGTTTTTTTACCCTCTACACCGAATGACCCCCTATTTTTCAATGTATTTCTCACCTATTGCCCCTACATTTCGAAAGTCGGTAGGAGCAGGTACGTCACTTTCATATTTGAGTGCCCCCCCCCCCCCGGGTCCCAAGGTCCTGGTTTGGAATCCCAAGTCAAATACATGAAAATACGGATTTCTGAAGCCCATGATATACTAGCAAGATGCAGCTAGTGTGTGGTTTGATTTTAGATGCTACGAAGATGCTAACCAGACACTAGCAAGTTAAAATATTTTCAACTTTAGCGTCCGTTTTTGTAAGTATATATCATTGGCTTAATAGAGTAAGATTCAAGGAGATTTTTTGGCATTTAGTGGTTTGAGGTTAAGTAAGTGAGTGGCCCTAGGTCTTTGAGTAGTGCCACCTAAGATTGCAGCATTATAAATATGTAAATCAAGTATCTCATTTACATAATTAATGCAAAAATTGGGTTAACTGACAACTTAAATGACCAACCTTCATGATAAATACTAAGTGATAATGAAATGACAAAAGCTTTGGTCAAACTGTAGTGATAATGATAAACCACAATCACACTATAGCAATAATAATCAGAGATGCCACTTTTCAGAATTTATACTGAAATTCAGTATTTTTATGAATGGGACAGAAGTCTTCAGTATTTTCTTTTTCAAAAAATCATGAATTCATGAAGAAATAATGTGTCATTTAAGCCAACTAATGGTCATTATATAAGTGTTAAAAGACAAGAAAATCTGAGGTACTGCTTTCTAGAGCCTCAACAAGTGCCTCACGTCTTGATATATGTGAAACTACACTTGCATCATTAGCATCTTTCAGTATTTTATTTAAAAACATAGTGACATCTCTGAATAATAAAGCCCTGGTCAAACTGGTGATATATTGGTGCCTGGGGGATTATGTCTTACGAGAACCTTTTTCTTGTTTGCATGTAAAATTGTTATTTACGGCACCCTCAACTCTCATTTTCTTATTTCTTGAAATAACTTGCATTACCATTTTCAAAACCCTTTCATAAATATACCAATTCTTATGAAAGTGACAAAAATCCTCAAATTTGATGCTCTTTAAGGAAACCGTTCAGGAAAGTTTTCCCTCATAAAAAAACGGTGAAAAAGCACCCAAAGGCAACAATTTTGTGGAAAAGCACCCTATAAGTAACATATTATAACATAATTATGTATACCATGTAAATGTGACACCCTCTTTGATTTTTGAATTCTATAATGTCACAGGAAAGACAATTTGAAAGTTTAAATTTGATTTTTTACTTCAATTTCAATTAATTTATCACAAATATAACAGTTCCTTTTTTATGAATCAATAAATCAATCTTTAATCATATCACAAAATCTGTTCAACATCTTATTATTAATCAGGTGCACGGAAAAGCAGCCATGTAAAATATGGGACAGAATTAGGCCTTGACCTGTCCGATGACATATTTCACCAGGGAACAACGTTGAGCCAGAAAGCTGGAAAAAGAAAAAGAATTGCATCCTGTTGATGTTAAACTTTGATTGGTTAAATAGCAGCTTGCTTTCCAATTAAGCTCAGTTAGTGCCTAAATGGGTGTTACTGCAACTCACAAAGTCATATTATGAGAAACATCAAAACCATCTGTTACTTCAGCCGCGGATCCAGGGGGAGCTGAAGGGGCTGGCGTCCCCGTAAAATTGGCAAAATCTGAAAAAGTACCCATTTCTTGAAAATGAGCTAAAAAAATGGCTGTTTTTGATACCTAATAGGTGTCACCTGATACACCCTTTTGTCCTCAAAAACAACCCTAATTCACCTTTTTCTTGGTCACGCTATGCCTGCAGAATTATACTTGAGTGCCCCCTTGTTTTGATATCGCAAGTGCAGCATCATGCATGTGCAGTAAACGCAAAATAGCGTTTTGAAGCTAAAAAATGTCACATTTTCTCATTTTACGTGAAAATTAGGTCAGTGACCCCCCCGCCCACTTTTTATTTTCTTAATTGAAAGAGCAAATTTTGTGCAAAACATGGTACCAATTTTCAATGGGAAGTTTTTGAATCAACACTTAATATGTGATAACTCACCCCAAAAAAGGGGGACTTTGTGACAGAACACTTTTCGAGAAACTGGTGAAAATAGGCAGCAAAAAATAAAGAAAATAATAAGAATCTCCAGCAGATTTTCTGTTGTAAAATTTGATCGCCTTGATCAATTTCAACAAGTAAGGTATCATTTTAAAGCTTAGAAAATGCTGTAACAGGTGAAATGATAAATCAATAAAGTCCCCCCTTTCGGGGTGAGCCATCACATATGTCATTTTTGCCACGTTTCCCATAAGAACCCTATACTAATGCTATCTTTAAATTGACTCTCATGCAAAAAGGAGTCCAGTGACCCCAATTATTATTTTAAAAATCTGTTCTACATCAATAAATTTAAATCAGATCTATCATGGACCAGGTCCCGTAAAGCACTGAACCACTGTTAAGCTCAATTTGAAGGTTTTCAACTCCTTGTCAAAAGGTACATCATCCAATGCCAGTTGCTTTCTGTTTTTTTTTTCATCTCTCAAATGCAAACATCTTGAACTTGAGATGCAGTATCTTTTGCACCATCATTGTTTGAATTTGATGTACACATCTATATTGTTTGTTTGTTTGTTTGTTTACCTCGGTTGGTCCGTGACGGACACATGCCATTAGATCCATGATGAACTCATGGTCTCTTCCAAGCTCATACAAAAGTACCAACCTGGATAGCCAGAAATGGCTAATCTATGCATGCTGGCCAATGCATCTTTGAAAAGATGCCGAAAATAGAAAAGATAGCAAGAAAAAGAGAAAGAAAAAGATGGCCACACCCTACACAATTGTACAATTTACTCTCAGCCCTTACTATTATCAGCTCCAAAACATTTTCACTCGGTGTTGGTAACCAGCCCAATAACCCTCACATTGGTCTCCATGGTGCTTCAAACGGCAGCCAAGTTTGAAATCTCTTTTAAAAGGAAATAGCCATAAATCCTGTGCTGACCAATGGCGAAGCAAGAGGAGATGCGGGGCTGTGGCTGCACCCCCAATAATTCATTTGACTGTCGGAAGAGGTCACCTGTCGGAAAATTTTATACCACTGTTGAAAATTGTGAAGTATGTGAGGATTTGTTGTTTTACTTTGAACGACATCTAGGGCCGATTTCACTAACATTTAGCGATGGTCGTTAACATCGACCAGTTAACCCTGTTTTGATTGGTAACTCCAAAAAGCTCCTGAAGCACTTTGTACAAACTCATTAGCAAAAGTTAAATTTCAAAATTTGTTCAAATTTTGTGGTGTATATATTTTCACTATAAAGATTAAACTCCAAATGTGACAAATTGAAGTATATAATTTATTTGATATTGGCCTACAGTCACAGTGACTTACTTATAGGTCAATAATTACACAAAGCAATCAGATATGATAACTTTATGAACAACACTTTCAGTAGTGAATTAGCATTGCTTGACTAAAATAAAAATGGCACTTTTGTAAGTTGATTACAGTGGCTTTGGGAGAAGACCTAAACTTGAAGCTTGGGGGTAAATGTGCTATTGGTGTGATTATAGAGACAAATCGGTTTCGATTGTGGTCAGATAAGTAATTCATTTGGGAGTGATCAAATCTCAATCCAGTCTACTAGTTCCCTTCGCCCAGCCAGCGCGCTACTTTGGGAACGGTACTAGTTCTAAGACAAATTTGACTTCAAAGCCAAGATTTGATTGCGTCTTCTTTGCACTTAAATGAGACCTTTTTTGCTTGTCAGGTTTTAAAAGCTACGTTGAAAAAAAAAATGGGTGTATGTTTTGAGTCTCACATGTTGGTTGTTGGTCGTCATTATTAAAATTATTGCATCCCCACTATTGAAATTCTAGCTAGTGGCAGTGAAATACTAAGTGAATAGAATGTTTGACCAACAAATGTCATAATTTAGCAAACAAGATCTGTCATTTTGAAGAAATACTCTATTCTGGATTCTATTAACCAAAATGACCTCATCATATGAAGAGTTTGTTTCCAAAAGGGCCTAAATCCACTTTTCATAGTTCTGAGAAAATCAGCAAAAACTTATTTCTTGTTATGGTAAAATCATTTTCAAGTTTTTACTGAATTAAATGTTAGGCGTTAGCACTCTGACAAAACTGAAACCACTCACAGAAATCAGAGCTTTATAATATATGTTTATAGAGAGTTTTATTTTCACTATGAAGTGGATTTAGGCCCTTTTGGAAATAAACTATGGATTTAGGCCCTTTTGGAAACAAACTGAGATTTTTGTGCACTGGCAAGCTAAATTAAAGCAAGTTCTGGGAAAAATAGTTTGGTTTCATGAAATTACTACTATAGTACTACATTATGGCACCGATAACTAAATGTTTACCCAAGGTTGATTTTTGTTCTTTTTGGGGATGCTTTCTTCATTTAGAGTTTATTTCCAAAAGGGCCTAAATCCATCTGAAAATCAGAAAATGGATAATTTCTTGTCATGTTTAATTTGTTTTTGAGTTTTTACTGCTTCACAAGTTAGGGTTAGGTGCTCTCAATACATTGACATCATTTATGGAAATCAAAACTTTATTGCTTATTTTTTTTGAGAGGTATGCTTACATCCTAAAATGGATTTAGGCCCTTTTGGAAACAAACTGTAGTGGATTTAGGCCCTTTTGGAAACAAACACAGCTTTTTGTGTACTGGTAAACTCTATGAAAGCAACTTTTGGGAAAAATGGCTTGGTTCCATTAAACTATTATTAGTACTACACTATGGCACCAATAACTCAATTTTGACCAAAAGTGGATTTAGGCCCTTTTGGAAACAACCTCTTCATATATAAAACACCCCCTTTTTATGCTATTTTGTACCAAATATGATTAGGGAAGCAGTATGGTATTGATGACCATACTTGGACAAAATAATACCTTGGGTAACAAAATACAACCCAATTTTCTTGGAAAAAAGACACTTTTAGAGCCCTGATCGAGTATCATGAGAATCACTTTTTTGTCTCTCAAAAAAACCCCTTTTCTTCCTTTTCTAGTTACGCATATTTACATAATTATAAAGTAATTTTTGAGTGATCCCATGGGGTCTGAATATAAATCACAATTGAAAGGCTACAGTAATGCTCTATCTATGACTAGTTTATTAGCTTTACAGTTTTTGTACACAAACTTTTTTGTACTGCCACATTCATTTCTAATAAGTAGTGACATGTTCTCACACCTGGACAAAGTTGCCAAGTTATGAGATATACCTTAATACAGATAATACCATGCTCATTCCAAAACTTTGACCAAATCTACAAACAATGGTAAAACTTCTGTATCACCTGAATTTACTAACCTCGATACGAGGCCTTGTCATTGGCTTGTCTCACTTTTTTTTTTTTTTGGGGGGGTTGTTGGATCTAAATTATGTCAAAATGATGTTTCTCTATCTTAAAATGTTCAGACTGGCAACTTCATCATCAACAGCAGCAGCAAACAACTCGTTTCAAGAAACAGCCCTAACAATGGCGTCACAGGATATCCTGATCTGCGGAAGAAAAGTTAGTGTCATGTAGTAGTTTGTGCATCGCCATCATGTATGAGCCTAAATAAAAGTGGTGGTCACAACCCATCATACTTGCACATACATGCTGTCCGTGTGCAAAAATGTTGGCAAAATTGTGCAATTTGTACAATTTTGGAGCACGCAGATGTGACATAACAGTTTAAGTGCATGCAGAACTTTCTCAATATTCATAGTTGCATGGAGTTTCATACATTGTAAGCACAGTGTAAGTATTTACAACATGCACGCAGCAACTTACAGTCAGGCTTGTTGTCAGCACAACACACTTGCACCATGCGATTAACATAATTAAGTCCTCCCTACTCTTGCGGCTTCTTTCCTTGGCCGTAGCCTCTAGAAAAAAATGCATGACAGGTTGTGATCGATATTTATTTGTTAACCTTGTTAATTCTTGGGTCACAACAAATAGCCAAACTGGGTTGTAACCAAAAGATCTCTGTGAGATCCTATGCTATGCAGTATCCCTCTGGGATCTCACTAGATCTGTATACAGGCACTGTTTTATCCCTTTTTTTAAAAGGGAAAAATTGCATATTTTCCCATTCCGATTTGAAGTAAACTTTACAAACCATTTCAGATGACATACCTGTCCATGCTCAATATCACTGTCACAATAACTGGGATTCATAAAAAAAAATAATCAGGAAGATATTTCTCAAAGTTCTTCCTGTTACAAAGATGTCAGGGATTGGTCGTCAATATGTATAGCTTAAGGGAGGGGGGGGGGGGGGGGTACAGTGAAAGGATTTGGCTGGAAGGTAGCATGTGGCTGCAACCTGGCAATACTATACTTTGATCAACATCACATAGGCGGGCCTCTTCACATCGTGAATTGATACAACCAAGCGCGTGCGTAGTTGAACACAGCACAACTGCAGGAAACGCAGCGCGCGTTGTACGGGTGAATTGCGCGTAAGTATCTACGTCGCGCATGCTAGTGGGATTATGTTTACTGCGGATGAAGAAAAGCCTTATAATTCCCACCTATTTAGTGTTGATCAAAGTAAAGCCTGATCCTTTTGGGAGGCCTTTTAATCATCTGACCCTAACTAACTAGGATGCAATGACACCCATGTATTAATTGCCATAACCCGCAATATTGCCAATCATCCACCTGATATGGTTCATTGTTGTCAATCATGCATCCATTGAGGACGGCAAAGTTACAGATTATTAACTCATTAATTGATAATCTGATGTGCATAATTAACATCGAAGAGACAACAAATGTCGTGGAAGGAATGGTTATGAGTTTTCTTTTAAAGACTTATGCTTGAAACAATTATGCAAAACACCTCCAACATGTTGTGGTGTTAAAAATGACCACTCCGTAAGGCACTTTATTTCTCATTACATGTTCCACATGTCCATGTCATATATCCTTCCATAGTTTTCCATGGTGATTATCAGGTAGTAGGAGGCTGAATTCTGTTGGTTTGAAGTATTCTAACCTGTGGCTGAGGATGGGGAAATAACAGAAAGAGGAAAAGAACAATAATTAAGTTATATTCCCGTTTAAAATATGTAACATGACACATTGAAACATACATTATTATGGCAAATTCAGTTTTGAAGTACGACCAGCTGAATTTGAAAATGACTGAAAAATGTCTGAATGTAGATTAGGTATGGTAAAATTTGGGTTCCTTAAATTGTATCAAATCGGTTTTGTTTAGTATGATAAAAAAAATCAGAAATATGGAAATTTTATGACCATGTCGAATTCATTTCTTGCTCAAAAATATGCCAGAGATAGTCACCTCAGCACAAAAAGTTTTGAAGAGGTACTTGTATATATTTCCCATGATCCAACAGCACTGTTTAATCATCATTGAACATCCTGAATTTCAAACATGTTTTACTCAAAATGTGTCTGATTTAATTGATCGTTATGTTTTTAGCTCTAACTTTTGAACAAACCTTGGACTGACTCAAATTTGATATCAAACTAAAGAGGCATAAACAAGCTGACCCACTGCTATAATGATAAATATTTTTTTGACTTTGGACCCAAGATGCACCTTGCGATGTGGCACATCACGTATGTGCAACACCTTTTTATGTACTTTCCAAATGATATAAATATTTACACATTTGAGCCTGTTTAATTATCACTTGTTGGTGTGAATTCTTTAATCCTATGTCAAGAAATAACATAAAAATGACTGCCCACATAAAACTGTGCACGGTATGTTTGATGTGCGATTAACCAAAGTCACAAACGCAGACTTATCATAAAGCACGTAACAGGTTATATATTACATGTCTGTTTTACCTGTTTTTTTTAGTTTTTGTAAATTTTGATTGACATATAACTATTAGATTTACTTTGTTTTACAACAATTTGTCACATGCACCGATATCACTTTGTCCGCTTCTTGATTACCTGATCGGCTGGATCAGTCACAATTCAGATGGCTAAGAATGTCAAAGATGAAACAAACTTGGTATATATGAAAAGAACTGGAGAGGAAATAGCGTGGCAATTTGGGTGCGAGTGGATTATTTGTCATTAGATAAAGTTGATTACCCATACAAATTTAAAAGTAGCTAGAGTTGGTGCTTACCGCCATTTTGATTTAACTGCTATGTAAACCCTATGACATGGCACCCATCATGTACTTTCACTTATGGAGGGTGAGTTATTGTAAATCCAGCATTTTATGGCCACACTTTGACACTCTTTCGAACGTCCAAACAAATAATAGCTCTGCTCCAGGAGGGACAACAAAATGATGGTGAACACCAATTCTCCTTGTTACTTTCTTTGGGCAGCCCGGGGGGGGGGGGGCCTGGTGGGGGGGCACTGACCTAGAAAGGTGATACAGGTATGTGCGGCCCTTTTCACGCCTTGCCTACCGCTCCCTAGACCCCCATTTCAAACACAATCTTTAGTTTGCAAGCCGCATTTTTAAAAAAAATCAGTTCCCTAGCCTCATTTTTTGAAATTTAGTTCCCAAGACCCCAATTTCAAGGAAAATTTGGCTTCCAGAGCCCAAATTTAGCAAAAAAACTTCTGCTCCCTAGACAAGGGTTTCAGACATCAAGGCTGTTGAGGAGTAACTATAACTTTGAGTCACCCTGATTGTTTACAAATACACATATGATATTGTTAGTCGCGCATGCGCATTGCGAAATAAACTG
>JXSR01S039225.1:60977-85147 GCA_000969725.1 Ophiothrix spiculata | reverse complement strand
TCAAGGAGAGAAGAGTAAGTTTCTTTATTATAGTTCTTTAGAGAACGCAATTTAATAGTGTTATGAGAATTATAGATATGCTTCTTCGATTTCCTTACTTTTTCCTTCGATTTCCTTATTATTACTTAATAATACATAAACCAAAAGATAAGACAATATAATGCAGAGTGCTCAAAACTGACATAAAGTCAATAACATAGTGTATCTTGTGGAATGAAGTTGTAACTCTTTTAGTTTCATGCTATCGCAATCTACAGATTGCCTGAAGATTGCCACAGCGCGAAATACATCGTTTCAACTTTGTCCCACAAGAGATATGCTTTGTAAAAGTTGGCATACATTGATGGACATACAAAAATTAATTCAAAACAAATGTGTTTTACATTGTTTTAGTATTTATTTTATATTTATTTCAGTTGATTACAATATTATGATGTCAAAATTAAGTCACTATTGTGTGAACATTTTTTCTCTGTTTACACATAAACACATTCAACACTTTATGTAGACATGTTTTAACTCTTGATCACAAGAGGGGTGCTCAAATGAAATGAGCGGAAAGTTGCAAATGAAGATTTTGAATAAACTGCCTCTAAAGTAGACACGGTCATGATGCCATATTTTGTTTTTTGACGTAAAATGCCGCTAAACCAGCGCACAATGTTTTGACTATACCATAGGTTTTGAAAGTCAAATATTCCGGGATGTGTAATTATTCAAGGTTGGCTACATGCTTGTAGTGATCTAACAAAAATGAAACTTGATTTGTGGCTAATTGTGATGACTTACCCCAAAAAAAGGGGGGGGGGACTTTGCAGATGATATCAATTTTGATTGTATCATTTCATCTGTTACAGCATTTTCTAAGCTTTAAAATGACACCTTATTTGTTGATGTTGATATTGATCAAGGCGATCACATTTTACAATAGAAAATCTGCTGGAAATTCATATCGAGACAATTTTTGAAAAAAGTTCTGTCGCAAAGCCCTCTTCTTGAGGTAAGCCATCACAATTACTATTACTAGATATTGTAAGGATTGCCTTGGGTATATTTCGAAAACTGGAAATGTGACGAATTAAAATAAAATATTCAATTTAAATTATAATTACAATATTAAAAATGTTGAAAATTATGACTTTCCACTCATTTTGTCAAAGCACCCACAAATGATATGACTCCTGTGACATTCAGTTCTGGTGCTACCAGTTGGTTCCAAGGTGGTGTAGTAAGTGAAGTAAAGTAAAAGTGAAGTTTTTGTTTGAAGTTCTGAATTGGTAAATAGGTTTGTTGTGTTTAACCTAATAGTGTTTAATGTTTGGAATCTGAGGCTTTAAGAATCAAGAACGTCTACAAATTTACTGTAGTGCAAGGATGCTTGAATGTCCACCCATTAACCACTTGAACAAAACAAAACATAAAAAATGGGGACTTAACATCTCAACCGATGGTGATTGTCAGGAACCGGTGGTTCTATTGTTCCAATTGTTCAGTTTGATACACTGAAACTTCTTTAACACAAAATCTGAGGTCCCATACATTATAACTTGTGTTATTAGAATTTTAGATTCCCTTTTAAAAACAATTAGGGCAGGTGGTTTTTGGATTGAGCTGCCTGTTAAGTTATTAAGTGGCCCTTAATAATCAAAACACTTATTTAATTACGTGTTTGAATCTGAAATTTATTGTTTGCCAAAATATGTAATTCATTCATTAATAAATAAAATATTGAATACTTTTGATATATTTGCTGTTATTGTAGTGACTTATTCTATGGATTATACTTTAGAATCAGTAAAGGTCGTACATTTTGATTAATCTGGTTCATAAGGTGAAAAATACACAGGTGATCATTCTTTCCCCTTGATTCTTGCCCTTGTGGGGCCAAGACTTGGGGAGGGGAGAAGCCTTGACCGGGATTTGAACCAGCGGGACCTCTGATTGGGTTCAAACAGAGAAAGAGCCTTGACCAGACTTTGTTCCTGGGTCCTCCCTTGGAGTCCTGTTTATTATGTGGATACTCTGCTATCAGCGCCATCAAGGCTAGCTGGTATCAAAGCTGGAATATCTGTAGGCTTTCAGTTCAAATTCACAGTTGTGGGATGCTATTGCATGTTGCTATTATACACTGTAATCAGAATCTTTGAAATCGATTTGCAGCTAATTTTTATTGCAATATATTCAGTGGACTGCTTTGGATTTCGATCTCTAAATGATATATCATTCAAAAGTTGAGATTATAGAAAATAGAAATATGGCATCAACTCGATTTTAAAATTTGCGACTTTCCTCTTATTTTGCCAGAGCACCCCTCATTTATCTTCACTTCTATAGGGAGGAATGTTACTTCTAACCTTCTAAACAAACCTGGTGTTAATTTGATTAATCAATACGATGCCATTGTTGCTTTGAAGAGTTAAGCTCGTAGCGATATTAAATCCTGAAAACACTGATTTTGTTTAAAGTAGACAATAATCAAAGGTCAACATTTATACATTCAACAGCCCTATGTCCCAGCCATTTTCTGTTGATTTATATACGGATTATCAATGCATAACCAGTGTCAGTAAAAGCACTGTCCATTACTTAAACACTGATGTAGTAGGAATAATAGTCCCCAGAGTTATTGTACATGTCATATACAGTACAAGCGTTGGAGCACAAGGCCACAACTTTGTGCGGCCGGCCGCAACCAGGCCACAGCCTTGATTTTCCAAGATGGCGACCGTAGGTTTGTTTTTACACCTCAAGATTATTGTAAAATATTCATTACATGTTTTGAAATTATTTAAAAGTGCATAATGAAGCATGCGGTCGCAATCTTGGAAAATCAAGGCTGTGGCCAGGTTGCGGCCAGCCGCATTAAGTTGCGGCCTAATTGTGCTCCAACACCTAAACAACAGCTATGAACTGCTTTTATACTGGTACTCCTTTGACTTAAAAAGTAGAGTGCATCCTTGATTATGCAACTCAGGTGCATAGCCAGGATTATGTACCCCCGATTGCGCAACAACTCCCTAGTCCAAAACGGTGACGGGTCAAGGTGACCACTAGTTAAGAGTGCATCCTTGATTATGCATCTCAGGTGCATAGCCAGGATTATGTACCCCCGGGTGCGCAACAACTCCCTAGTCCAAAACGATGACAGGTCCAGGTGGCTGCTAGGGGCACCTGCCTATATCGGACGGGTCGCCAAATGTATTATTAGCAGTAATTAGGACTACTGCACCCTTTTTTCTTTGTTTTCTGATTGTTTTGATTTCTTTTTTCTTTATTACATTTTTATTTGTTGTAGACCCCGGGGTGCATGCGCCCCTTCCGCACCCCACCCCCCTTGGCTATGCCAATGCAACTGATACACATGTACAAAGTATGTTCTATTGAAATACATGGGCATCAAGCCAAGCACTCACTAGGGAAATACAAGTCATGTTGGTTTGGTGTAATTACCTTCATTGCTTGATTTACTATACCTCACACAAAGAAACCAAATAGAGGACATTGGTGCTCAATCATCAGAACAAACAGGCGTTATCAAGAAATCAACTCAACATCTGCTTCATAACTGAACTTCTAACTGGTTTAGTCCAAAAATTTCTCAACATATGGGCTTGAATAAGTCAGTCTTCTGGCTGCATCTGCAGATGGTATTTGCTAATACTGCATGTTTTACGGTGGTCAGAAATGATGACACCCTTTTGGTAGTTCTACCTTGCTGAAGAAAGTGGGCTGCAAAAGACAAAATATATTGAGCAAAAATGGTGACTGAAATGCCTAAAAATGTGAAAAAACCTCTTTTATAGTAGATTTGAGTGACCTCCACGATAAGTTTGGGGCGATTCCATACACCCTGAGAGGTGAATGGATTTGCATTCATACAACCAATCCAATTGAATGGACGGGAACGGGCTATAATAGTATAACAGTTTGATTTCTTAGTTGAATGTCTGCAATAACTTTCATTCATACACTCCGCGTGTCACCTAGCCAATCAGAACGCAAGAATACAAAGTACGCGGAGTGCAGTGGAAATTCGCAATGCACTGTATATGATGCTCTCTGTGACTCTTAAGACTGAAAAAAGGGTGCTACTTACGAAGAAACTTTAAAATGGCATTCTCCAAACAAATTTGCTTTAGCTTGTTAAGTCCCAATATCTGAACTAATACTCTCATTCTTGGCAAAGGCCACATGAGAAACCAATAGATTGACAGAAAATATGATCAACTACTTACGAAGAAAATTCTGAGTCACAGTCTCCAAACAAATCTGCCTTGGCTGGTAAAGTGCCAATATCAGTATTGATACTCTCGCTCTTGGCTAAGGCCATGAGAAACCCATAGAATGTGACTCTATTTGTATGGCCCAAGATGACGTGAAGACAGCTACTTGATGGGCAACTGTGGAGAGAATAAATACAGGAATAAAAGCCTGGGGGCACTCACATATGTGGCCAGGATATATATGTCCGGCGGTCTAGACCCCCTTTTTCAGGCCGTCAGGCTGCTCACTAGACCCCATATTTTCAGCGTGATTCAGTTCTTTTGACCCCGTTTTGAGGAGAATTTGAGCTCCAACTTCAAAAAATGCGAACATTTTCAGCTCATGAGGCTATTTTTGACCAAAATTTCAGTTCACTAGACCCCAAAAAATCAGTTTCAAAGGTTGATTTTTTACAGAAAATCAGTTCACCTGACCCCCATTTTTCGGCGCCTGACATACCTACCACTTTTAAAGTTGAGTGCCCCCCCCCTGGAATAAAAGACACTAATGCATAATTTTCTGTCACTTGTACTGGATTTGAAAATGCTTGATAGACATCTCAACTTAACACTTTGTGTATTTTTTTCTCCAAACAAAATATTGGAACAAAATCTTCTGTGTTCTGTGTAAATACAGAGCTACTTGATGGGTTCACTATCAAAACATAAGTACAGTGTATGTTCACTGTATTATTTAACACATAGTGTTATTTTTGGTTGGTACTGTCGAACCTTCAAAATTGACTTTCTTATTATTTAATCATTTATGTTGGTGAAGTAATCTGCACCATAAATCAAATCTGTAAGGGCAAAATTTATGAGTATAAAAATCACCTTGTTTAGGCTTTCGCCAAGGAAACCCAACTTGGTACTTGTACCAAGTAAGCTAAAGGAAGCTTATCATTAACAGGGCTCCAAGATGTTTTTTCAAATTAAGTTTTGAATGCAGGAGGAAGACCGGAGTACCCAGAGAAAAACCTGTGGAATCGAGCATGGACTGAAAACCAAATGCACATAAAGCGCCGGGTGTGGAACTTGAACCCGGGACCTCATTGATGCAAGGCGAGGGAACTACCGCTGCGCCAACCAGTTTACCATATTTTTAAATGGACTTCCTCCTGGCCATATCGCTGAGCCATTACCAAGCCATACAGGTTTGTACTTGTATGGACGTGGCTCCATCAGTGTCTACTTTACTACATTAAGTATCTACCAACAGTTTTCTGACAAAATCAATCATGTGACCATGAATTACAGGGTACTGCATGTTTATTTACATTGTCCGAAGATTATTGTGATGCTGAGTTCAGTGTACATATTCAGACACTGGACACGTGTTTCACACCAGAATTGTGTCAAAAGCAACGTGAATCAGATTGTTTCTGATAATATAGGGGAGCGGGTTGGCGCAGCGGTAGTTCCCTCGCAAGCTTGCACCAATGAGGTCCTGGGTTCGAGTCCCGCACCCAGCGCTTTATGTGCATTTGGTTTTCAGTCAGCATGCTCGCTTCCACAGGTTTTTCTCTGGGTACTCCTGTCTTCCTCCTGCATTCAAAACTGAATTTAAAAAACATCTTGGAGCACTGTTGAAGATAAGCTTTCTTTAGCTTACTTGGTACCAAGTACCAAGTTGGGTTTCCTTAGCAAAAGCCTAAAGAAGGTGATATGATATTTACAAATAAAACTTTCACCCACCTGAACTCTGCTTCAGCACATTCCTTGATGAGAGCATCCCTGTACTGCCTGGCATCAACACCATCTTGCGCTGGAGGATCTGGTCTGTAAGGTTTCTTCTCTTGTCTTGGTGATGTCTCGCTTGGTATATACACTGCCTCTCTTGGACTGGGTGCTGATAACAGGTGAAGATAGATCTCCGAACAAACTTTCAGGAACTCTGCATTGAGGGATGAGGCAAAGTTGTTGAAATTGAGACTTCCCAATAACAATTTAGTATGTATATAAAATGCCCGAATAAATCACAAGTCCATCCAGTGTTCCCTCTAAGGTTTTTGAGCTGTCATTTTGAAAAATATGACAAAGTTGTAGCTTAGGTTAAAAATTGACTAAATAAACAGGAACCAACATCTTTTTCACACATTTTTAAAAAACCTGTTCAAATATTCCCCAATCTCCTAGTCCGTTCCTAGGACCTTGATTTTTTGCATGTTACTATCTACAATATAAATGCACTATAACATCATACCACTTGTTAGAAAGACCGTGTTCTACAGAGCAGACTGATCGCATAGCAGACTGATCGCCCCTCCCTTTTTGGGGTAGGTAGTAAAGTGGCTTTCAGATCACTGGACTTGGTAGTTATATCCCTCATGTTGGTTTGTGCCCGGGGTTTGTGTCACCCGAAAAAAACCGGGGTTCTATTAATTGAACTACAAACTCCTGCGCCAATTTGTGTGCCATTGGGCCATAGTGGGAACACTTTAAATAATGAAGACTTATTTAATTGCAGGAACTCTCTACTTATACTCTCATAACTTCACAATTAATACTTAACATCAGATAGCTAAACCACAATACCTTCAAAATAGAACTGTATCTGGAATGCATAAATGAAATCTGCAAATGAGGTCAATGAATCCAGGGCATCTTCCATGAAGATGATCCCAGCTGTCTTCTGGACGACCTCCATGGGGAAATCTGGACACAGTAGGCACAGCAAGGAGTGGTACTCTTTCACATTCAGTAGAGCTGCATCAAAGAAACAATAATGGCATTTTTATTAAAGGAGTTATAAGAACACAACTAAAAAATATAGGCCAAATATTTTATCCTTATATACATATAACATTGAGCCAGCATATGTGTTGCTGGCATACTAAAGAGGTACATCGATCATGTGTCCTTATTAATTTGACTGCTTACTTATTGGTCTACTTGTAGCCATGCACCCCTCATATATTTTTGCAGAGACACCTAACTTTAAGTTATGATAAGTGCCACTGATATGACTATACTCCTTTAATTAACGTGTTCAGAAATGGATGCAAATTAGTTGACTTACTTTTAGGCCCTTCGCACTCAATGTTTAGTTTCCTGTTGCAGCTTTTAAAATAGAGAGGGGTAACTTTTCATTATTCATTAATCATTATCTTTATAGGATCAAAACGTGGGAGATAATTCAATTAAAGTATCCATACAGTACAGTAAATCACATACCAGTATTTTTTTGGTGTCTAGCTAGCTGTCTTTGCACAGAAACATGATGAACTTCATTTTTTCCATTTTCAACTTTCAATTTTGGGCGATAAAAATGTCCAAAATTATTGCCATGAGCAAAACCAGCATCAGCTATTTTGAGTATGAAATGCTAATATTGTCATTATTACTCATGTGTTATGCACCCACCCCATGGAAACTGTTTTATATCAACATTTAGGAGATGCCTGTTATTTTGAGCCATTAATACTTTGCCTTTTGTCTTTTAAAATATTGACAAATAATCATGATAATGAAACCATCTCAAATAATGAATTACTTGGGATTTTGGAAACTAAACATTAAGTGCGACAGGCCTTAGGTAGAGAATAGATGAGTGTTGCCGCTAGAACTTGCACCAATTTGACTAATTTTGACAAATTGTGTCAAAATCCCGAACTGAGACTGAAAATTGGCTAAATAAGTCAGAAAATGCATCTATCTCACACATTTTCACCTGTTGTGCCAATTTGACAGATTCCTGTTCCAATGGCACGTCATACATGTACAGCCTTAGCAGGAACACTGGATATATGAGGGGGTATCAAAAAGTTTTAAACTTTACCCAGAAGAAATGGCGCCAGGAACTAAATTTCATTACGAAATACTTTTAGGCATCTTTGTAGTTAATGTGCAAAGTAACGTTCATTTCTCCCACTGTTAACGGACTGTCTACATACCGTAATTGTAGGGATCCTCTCTATTGAAAAAAACTTATTTTATATTTCAATGAAAATCAACATTTTCAGGTCGGCCACGTTTTATTACACCATTGTGACGTCATTCATTGACCGATTTCCCTAATTTTGGTATCAATGAATAGAGGAAACCCTACCTGGGCCCTGTAACCCATCAAATGCAGGGACTTTATTACACCATATGTCTCAATTTCCTCAATGCAGCTTATTTTTATTATTGATATCCCCTCAAATATTCCACAAATATTGAGGAGGGGCAGACACAACCAACTTATTTTTGCATTATGTAACACTGATTTTTAGTTGGCACCTTGAGGGCCTGCTTCCGAGCTGGTGCTGAGGCAGGAGAAACAAGGTTCTATCTTTGATATCTGGGTAAGATCAAGATGCTTTAACAATTTGTTGAGGAAACTACACAAAGGGTAGACCACATTGGTAACATTTTTAAAAATAAAGAGGTGCAAATCCATTTTGACGAAGACTGTATGAATCTGGCCTAGTCTATGAAGGTTTTTGGTAGCAGAGAAATTATTCTGGCATCTATAACAAGGTCATGAAAATGTTATCAAACTACACCCAGCAGACAAAATTGTTAATAGTCATTAAAATACTGGCATCATAATTTGGCTAAGGCTTGGTGTCCAAAGACATTCGCTCTTGATATTCACTCTGACTTATTCCGTAAAACAGACAGCGAACGTCACTCGCGCATGTTGTAGTGTAAATAAACAAACTATAGAATATTCAGAGCAATCTTTGCTCCATTTAAATATGAAGTGTAGCGAATGTTGTAAAATTTGCTAAGCGAATGTCGCTTCCAATGTCGCTTCCCGTTGGAGCTAAGTTTTCTTGGTAGGGTGAGCGAATGTCACTTGGGCGAGCGAATGTCTTTGGATGCTAAGCCTAACTAACACATACCTCCGCTTTTACCCACATTGCTGAATGACTTCCAGAATGTCTTGATAAATGATGCCCTGTTGTGTGGTGTAGCACTCACATAATTATACTCTCTGAAAGCTGTATGGCTGCCCTCTTTCACGCTGCAAAAGCTGAAGGAAAAAACGGTGCATATATTGATTGATTTTAACATTTATTGCGTAAAACCATTGCAGCCATTACTCATTATCAGGAATAGTCACCATTTGTATATTGCTTAATTGTTTTTTCAATTTTCAATTTAAAAAATAACTCAACAATATAATCTTATTGATTTTTTGACTTTCCCCTGCTTTTTTCAATTTAATAATTTTGTGCTGAAATAATTGTATTTGTAATAAGCAATTTATAGTGTAAATTACTTTAAAGCAGTACATGGCTTTGGCAAGGTACAATAATCTTAAAATAGTCCAAACTAGCAGCTAGGGTTAATTATAGTCATCAACCATTTGATTAATGGTTCACAACGCACCCTTCCCCTGTATGTTTTGTTTCATGTTGCAGAGTATAAAACACAAATGCAAAATGTCATTTTTTGTTTTGAATTTTTAACACTGAGGTGTAAATTTTCATGTTATTCCAGTACAAATCTACTGAGATGGGTGACAAATCTTGCTATAAGTACAAACCCTATTTAGCATGCTAACATGTGGTGGATTGGATTTTTTATGGATAGAAACTCTAATGACTACAGCAAAATATGGAGTATTTTATGTTTTCCTGAACATTTTACTGCAATATAGAAACATGAAAAAATTGTAAATGCTGTTATTTTTGGTTAAAAAAGTGAAATATGCAAGTACATCATGAAACAAACTTGTTCTATTATTTTTTTTTTTTTTTAATTAAAATAAATTTTAATTTTAATTTTATTTTTTGCCTAAACATATTAACAAGTAAGTCCCATCAATACCTTAATGGCTGTACTTTCATCCACACAGCAGTTTGTGTCTGGAACAGCTTGCTGGATAATACAGTTGGGACATCACTGGAGTGCAAGGACAGAGCCTCATATATATGACATACCTTATGCTTGTGCACCTTGCTCTTGAATAGCACAACTCTGCTATAAGTGATGTACCCAATTACATCATCCGGATTTCATCCACACAGCAGTCCATTTCTGGAACAGCTTGCCAAATAATTACAGTTGGGGACATCACTGAAGGTGGTGTTGTACCCTTCAAGGTCTAAAACCCGGGTGTATAAACATCTTTTGTCATGTACTAGTATTTGAGGTGCTATCCCTGTAATCTAGTTTTCCCTCTTGTCATGCTTGCTGTAAACCATCCGGACATCTATCATAGTGCAGTTATACTACCAATGCTTAACCTTAATTTTATTTTCATTCCTCATGGACTATATTGCTCACTAGCTTAAACTTAATATTTAAAAAAAAATGCCCTAACCATTGCACCAAAGGAGCTCACATGGTCCATTATACATTGGTCAGGATAAAGACAAGGTTTTGATGTTTTCTGCTACATGACATATATGTATATCAACTTGCATTTTACAGCTATTTTTATACTCACTATTCTCTAAAAAAGGTAGCTGGGTTTACTTTAGGATTGTCTTCCTTAAAACTTAGCAGTTGGCTTACAGCATCCTGCATGTAGATTAATACATCGTGCTGTTCTGTAAGTGCAAGAAATGACAAAAAAATATCAAGAAAACATCAATTTTACTTTTTTTTGACAGGCCTTCATTCAAATTTCTTGAAAGCAAGAATACAAAATTCTTGTGCTAACACAACCTCTCATTATGGAGGCTGGTACAGCTCCATTATTGTGGGAAATACTATCTTGCACACATTTTTGACATGGACCAAAGTATCCGTAAAATCTAAAGCAAAACAAAATGAAAGTTGCTTGTCTTTTTGTATAAAATAGTACCTATGTAATTTTGTATTTGAACATATTGGTATTTATTATATTTCAGACGCCATTATACTTATTCATAATTTATTATGATCAACCAAGTTTTATGTTTTTGCGCGTCCACGACCCCATACTCGAGAAGTGTCTTTTATTTTGAAGTTACGTAAAAAGATCAAGCTGGCAAATTTTATGTAACCATTTCTTGTCTTTTGCCTGTAAATTAAATCATGGACACTGAGCTATCACAATTGCTGTCGTATTAAACATCATCATTATACATCAGTTGGTACGGAAGTATGTAAATTTTCCAGGAAGAGAATTTAGAAATGAACTACGGTACTAAACAAGTGCAAGAAAGGTAAGGAGACAGATTAAATGCCTACCAAGATGTTCGCCAACTCATTTCTCATAGAGATCAAGGCAAATATAAACCATTTTTTTAGCTTCTTAGAGTGTCACTTTCATGATATCTAGTATGTTGT
Source organism: Ophiothrix spiculata (assembly GCA_000969725.1). Classification (NCBI taxonomy): domain Eukaryota; kingdom Metazoa; phylum Echinodermata; class Ophiuroidea; order Amphilepidida; family Ophiotrichidae; genus Ophiothrix; species Ophiothrix spiculata. The sequence continues at coordinate 73,676 of JXSR01S039225.1, read as the reverse complement.
TAATCAGTTGTCCACACACACACATTAAAAAATCTCTTCAAGAGCAATTAAAAATTTGAAGTAAAACATCCTCTCCATTGACTTGCACACAAAGATGGCTTCAGAATTTTGAAATACCGTACTTATGATGAAAACCATACATTCAAATTCAGCCAAATAATGCAAAAAAATGGGATCCTCTATGGGAAATTTCAACAAGTTTTCAATGTTTTGACCCTTTTTCAAATCTGGCGGGGCTCATTACAAAAATGCACTTTTATTTCATAGCATGTGTTTGGCATCATCAGTGAAAGGTATTGTTTCAAGAAAATACATATTTTTTATATCCATTGAGCCATTCCGCTTAACAACAGCTTGCGCCCGGCACAATGTTCATCAAGAAATAACAAATTCATTCAAATCGGCACAAACAAGAACTTCTTACCAAGACATTTAACTCAAATAATTGACAAAGAACAATTTAAGAACTCAGTAACCAACCACATAAATCAAACATCTCCAATGCACCAACTGTAGTTTGGCTCCACAAGCAAGGGGCGTTGAGCAGTAACTGAACCAGAACCAGAGCCTGAACAGAATTGAAGTTAGAGCTTAAAAACTCTACTGGCACAGTTTTTCAACATGTTACACCTTGCTCAAGAAACACAACTTCGTTTTTTGGCTTGAGGCAAGCTGTATATTACAGCCTATCACATATTAAACGGTAATTTGTGCATAAAATGAAAAATACTAATTGTACTTGAAAAAACAGAAATTGCTTTTTCCATATTTCATGAAAGGAACCTTTTTGAATTAAATTTATGAAAATTGCACTGTTCGGATCAGAGAAATCAAACGGTACATGTTTGGTTTGTTTACATCGGTTACCATTTGTAAACATATCTTCAAACATCAGTTTTGTGTGACTAATAAATTTGGGATCAGTGTTTATAATAAATAAATTTAGTATAAATATTCTGTGTCATGTTTGTGGAGTGTTGCAGTTCGTATTTGATAAATATGATCATTTTTTGGGATATTGGGTATGTGCACTTATATGATAGGTTTGATTACAGAGCTTGCTTCTGGCAGTGGTACCAATACCACTGCCATGAATTTTGGGTAAGTTACACCACCCTCAAAGTGAGCATATGTTCAGATGACTCACCCTGAAAAGGGGGACTTTGCGACAGAACACTTGTATGAGGTCCCGGGTTTGAGTCCCGCGCCCGGCGCTTTATGTGCATTTGGTTTTCAGTCCATGCTCGCTTCCGCAGGTTTCTCTCCGGGTGCTCCGGTCTTCCTCCTGCATTCAAAACTGAATTAAAAAAACATCTTGGAGCCCTGTTAAAGATAAGCTTCTTTCAGCTTACTTGATACCAAGTACCAAGTTGGGTTTCCTTGGCGAAAGCCTAAACAAGATGATCTTTTTTTTAAAAGAAACTGGTGAAAATAGACAGCAAAAAATAAAGAAAATAAAAAGAATTTCCAACAGATATTCTGTTGTAAAATTTGATCACCTTGATCAATTTCAACAAGTTAGTAGGCCTAAGGTGTCATTTTAAAGCTTAGAAAATGCTTATTACTATAACAGATGAAATGTAGACCTACTAGTATGTCTATAAAATGATTATATTTTATAGACATATGGGGCTCCATTGAACAATGGTTAATTTTGCCAATTTTTGGAAGTCTCATTTTGAACAACTCACTTGGTTCTTGGTACAATAATCCCTTTGCAGCTAAATACGAAGCTATACTGGGATGACAGGTGCATGTGTAGCGTCAGAGCCAATTTGTGCAGATATATACATTTGCAAAAACCAGTGAAGAAACAAATCGAAACTAACTAAGGGTGAGCTAAAAAGTTGGATGGGTCTAAAGAAGACGGCTACCAGCAGACGGCCGCAACTCACTAATGGCGTGAAGGGCGGCTTGCCGGAAGGCTGATGTTGGTGGCGCACATACAGCAGCTGCTGGTAGTTGGTTCCATATCTTCACATCATGAAAAATGTTGGGAAATGTGCTCTTGCAAACCTTAGTGAGTTGCTTAAGCCATAGGCCATGGTAGTCAAGGAGTTTACCAAACATGAACTTGTGAAAATTCATGATCACTTTTATGTAAACAATCACCTAAAATATAAAAAAGTACACATTTTGATTTTTTTCAATCAACAAACACTTAAGTAGATACTCATTTAGAATATTGTTAACAATAATACATGAGTGATCCAACAAAAAAAGGATGGCAAATAGCAAAAACGTCAGTGGCTAATTTTAGCCACCGAGAACACATGCGTTGTATAGGGAGAAATGTCAAACCGTAATGGCTGCCGTGGTCGTCTAGATGAAATGATAAAATCAAAATTGATATCATCTGCAAAGTCCCCCAATTCGGGATGAGCCATCAAATACAACAATGTCATTGGTTAATGAAATTGTTGTATTTTTATCTACTGAGTGCAGAGATAAAATAAGTTCGACTTTAAGATTTTTAGTTGCACAAATATGAAACACATAATTACCGTAATTAATTGATTAAGCTTAACATTAAATATCAACTAACGGATTTTGTACTACTTTCATACCTAAATAATCTTCTGCAGTTAGTGAAAATCGATCAGATGCCATGTTCTAACCCATATAGTTATCTGTTTTAATGAAATTAAGTGGACAAATTATGTTGGCAGGGTAAACAACGGCGACTAAACGTAGCTCGTGATCAGTTTACCCAGGGAGCTCGTCACCATTGCACTGACTTGTATAATGGACAGGATAATAGATTGACTTGGATTGAGTGCACCGCACTGCTCATTAGGAACCGGAAGTAGACTAGTCCCAACGACAAACAGCTTGTAATTTAAATGTGACTGTCCATCACAAACGGGCTCTGAATGATTTGACAATCCAGCACAAACGAGCTGTAATGATATGTGATATGTGACCATTTACCACAAAATGAGCTGTAAACGATGTGTGACCGTCCACAACAAATGAGCAGTAAATTATAAGTGGCCGTCCACCATAAACGGGCTGCAAATGATATGTGACTGTCCACCTCAAAACAAACGGGTTGTAAATGATATGTGATCGTCCATCACACACGAGCTGTAATGATGTGACTGTCCACCACAAACGGACAGCAAATATGTGAATGTCCACCTCAATCAAGCTGTACGATTATATGTCCACAAACGAGCAATAAATGATATGTGACCATATGATTATTATCCAGCAAAAAACGAGCTGTAAATGATATGTGACCATCCATCACAAACATGCTGTAAGTGATATGTGACCTTCAAACGAGCTGTAAATGATATATGACCGTCCACCACAAATGAGCTGTGAATGATGTGTGAGCTGTAAACGATGTGACTGCCCACCACAAAAGAGCTGTAAACAATGTGACCATCCACCCCAAACGAGCTGTAAAAGATGTGTCCATCCACCACAAACAAGCTGTAAATGATGTGACCAGCCACCACAAACGAGCTGTAAATTAAATTTGACTGTCCATCACAAACGGACTGTAATGATATCCCTGGAAAAAATCGAGTACAATTCTAGTACAACATTCCTGAGATGCACATTTGGAACACAATTATAGTACAGTTTTAGTACAAATTTGAGTACTATAAATGTACTCAAATTGTACCTAAATGATGTTCCAAATGTGCACCTTAGGAATGTTGTACTATTTGTGTACTCAATTTTTACTAGGGATGTGACCATCCACCACAAATGAGCTGTATATACAATTTCTGACCGTCTGTCACAAGCTAGCTGTAAATGATGTGACCATCCACCATATAACAAGCCGTAATCCGCATGTTTGATCACCCGTATACCAAAAATGCAGCAAAATGGTCATACTAAGCAGAAACTTGAGTGTTACTTGTTTCTCAAGCATTATCGTCTTACTTCTAACTATATTGTTCAGATATATATAAAAAATCGCCAAATATCTTATGCAGGCATATAATACATTCCATTTGTTGAAATGTATATAATTTTAACCACCCTGTATATTTAATCGTATGGACATTTAGTGAACAGTTCTATTTTCTTAGGGCCAAACCATTGTCGGCCTTCAAACAAAATTTTCGCTACCAACCATTTGGTCGTGACGTCACTTATGCACTAAATATTTGCGATCGAATTTAAAGTATAAACCTGTAACAAATATATGAGGCAATGTATATGGCAATTCAACACATGTGCAATTTAGCGCGAAATTTTATTTGGTCTCAACTCGGTGTTGAAGTAATTTTATTTGAAGTCAATCGTCATTTTGACGCCACGACCAAATGTGCGAAAATTTTGTTTGAAGGTCGACTATGTTACATATAATCCATACCTGTTTTGATTTTATGTTGGTAGCTGTTTAGAATAAAAGATGTGTATGAAGAAAGTAAAATCAACATACATCAAGTTTTTTCAGTTTACACCCTGTAAAATTTTCACACACCCTGTATAATGACAGTATCATTTTTATATTTGGTATCCTTAATATGATCTTTGAAAAAATGTATACTTTTATGGTCTTAAAATGTACATGTTCAATCCTGTATTGAGAAATATTCAAAATTTAATGTGTGGTGTTAATTTGTCTCACTTTAAGTATATGTTACACTTTTTCTGACCAATTCAAGACTTATGATCAGGAATATCATGCAACTGTTATTAAACGATTTTTCACCCGATTGTAGCTTCTAATTATCATCGTTGTAATCACTTCACCGAATGGAGATTTAATTATTAGTACACTTAAAATGCAATTAAGAAAATCAACAGCGAATGTTAATTGTTGCAATATTGATTTCTTTTATTCTAAGTAAAATTGCACTGGACCAATAAAACTATTCCTTGTAATTATACATGTAAATTTATAATGAATCTGTTTGATGATATAAAGCCCATTAACCGTCACCAATCGCTTAATTTACTCATGGAATTAGTAGAATATTGTTGCTGTTGTACGACTATAATAGAAAAATTAAAAGATATCTTATAATCAGTTGTCACATTGACGTTGAAATCGAAATGTCATCAAATGCGTTGAGATTTATATTTTGTTTAATTTTCAACTTCATCAATTTTGGATCAACATGTTTTTCAAGGGGTATGTAGATTTTTAAAATTCGTATTTGAAATTGTCAAACATTTTTGATCATAGTTGTACCATAGTTTTACTCGTGCACTATTGGTACAGAGACAAAACCTTAAGCGGTTAAATGGCAGTGAGCCGTAGTAGTTGTAATATCTTCATTGTTCAATGTGCGTAATCTGCAATCAACAGATTATTTATTTTTAAAACAATTTTTCTGTTAATGAATAGTAATTTATAATTGAATACGCTAGAATAAGAACATCCCAACTCCAATAGCTCCCTTCTGTTATGTTATGTAAAATATAAAGGCATATAAATATCTGAAAATGCTTTCAAATCACTAGAAAGCATTTCCATGTCTTTATCCCAATCATAGTGTCACATTTGACCTTGTAGATGACTTTGTTAGACATTGTTAGATAATTTTCCTAGCATAAAGTTGCAGAGGGGAGCTCATGGAGTTGGGATGTTCTTGTAATGGCTGTTTAAATATAGCAACTATGTACTGTAACAATTATCTAACAATGTCTCAACAAGTCAACTACAAGGTCAAATGTGACAATATGTTTAGGATATTGATATGGAAATGCTATTTTAGTGATGTTAAAGCATTTTCAGACATTTGTATGCATTTATATTTTATAAATATAATTTACACAAGGGAGCTATTGGAGTTGGGATGTTCTTATTCTTGCGTATTCAATTGTGAATCTATGCTTGAAGTAAACAGTTGAAGCGTCGTTGTTTTAACAGTTCATTTTAACAATTTCACAAGAGCAAAGTTAGTTGGCCCATCGTTGGGCCAATGTTGGCCAACAACTAACTTTGCTCTTTGAGAATGTATGGGTGATGTCTATAAGCTGTTATACCTTTACGAAGCCATGAAAAGTGGATTTTCCCTCATGCTTAGCTATGCTTGCAATGATTATTATTTATTATACTTCAGATTCGTGTCCAAAAGGCTTCCAGTCATACAAGAGTTCATGTTACAAGATAGTAAATGGGCCAACATTATCCAGAGAAGCTGCAAACACAGCATGTGAATCAGAAGGAGCGCATCTTGTAGATATTACATTAGAGGCGGAACAGAACACTCTTGTTGCATACCTGAAGTCTATTAAAGCTGGTCAAATATGGATTGGATTATCTGCACAGGTAAATCTAAAGGGGTCTTGAAGTTCGAGTGATGTAAAAAGTGTTTAATATCTAATGATACAAAATTGTAAATATTATTTTTTTTCAATTCCAGCATACATTGGTTGAAATAGTTTTCAATTCCAGTATACATTGGTTGAAATAGTTTACGATATATACAACGCAATGAGGTGCAGAAAAGTCTTCACTGAAAACATACATTTCAAAACCTTGACATAATGAAAAAAAGGGACCTTACTGATCAACATTATTCATGATAAGCGACATTTTATTAGATTTATAGTTTGTTCAGTGATATGCCCATACCGCTATTATATAATATTATTTGACATAAAACATTCTAGGTTTTATTTTATGTTATGTTTTGAGGTAGAATATAATGTATATAAAATTCCCTTTAGCATGTTTAAAGGAAAAGCTAGCCCAATTTACGGATGGATCATTATATGTGTTTAATGTACGGGGTTAGAATTTATTTCGTCCAAATGGATAGATGGTAAATAATTATATCAATAGCTATCAATTTATCTCATACAATTTCCGTTTAAAAGGAATTTTTATTTAACGGTTTCACAATATACAAGAAATATAAACTCTTATTATTAAATTCAAAAGATATGAATGAACATCCTGTGAACATCTTACAAAGTCATTTTGAAAAAGGTCATGGTATGCATCACTACCACCGTTAACGTTTCAGGCACACAATGTTGCAACAAAGCTATACACTGACATTATGATACCTGCAGTTTATGTATAATAATAATTAGTAATAATTTCATTGTCTTACAAACAATTCATTGGTAATATTGTTTAAAAAAATTCCGTCCACAAAATAAATTACGTTTGTTAAAACATAAAGTCAATGACCTTCAAGCAAAAACCCAAACCAATAGCTAGCCCCTGAAGTAGCTAGCGATAAAAACACAAGCCCGGTAAATTCGATCTTGTCTGCAAGGACTTCGCTCCTTCCAATCTCTTGCTTTCAATCCACAGGTAGCAGGTGGTGAACTAGTCTGGAGTGATGGATCTTCTTTAGATTTCACTGCTTGGGGACCGGATGGACGCCGCAATGAACAAGATTGTGTGAGATTATACCCGGAACATGGCTACAAGTGGAGGGACAGGTCATGTGCTCATTTATCCGGGTATATTTGTGAGATAGATCTGGGACGCGATGTGCAAGGTAACGTACAACATTCCTAAGGTGCACATTTGGAACATCATTTAAGTACAATTTGAGTACATTTATAGTACACAAATTCGTACTATATTTGTACTAAAACTGTACTATAATTGTGTTCCAAATGTGCATCTCAGTAATGTTGTACTAGAATTGTACTAGAGTATTCAAATGAGTTATGAAATCCCTGGAAAAAATCGAGTACAATTCTAGTACAACATTCCTGAGATGCACATTTGGAACACCACACTCTTAAAAGATTTTTACTCTTGTTGAATAAAAATTTGCTCAACGGTCACCGGTCATTTTGTTGAGTAAAATCCTACTCAACGTTGGGTAAGATGTGCTCAACGTTGAGTAGTATTGACTCAACCGAGCAAGATTTTACTCAATGTTGAGTAAGATTTTACTCAATATTGAGTAAGATTTTATTCAGCAATGAGCTGTGACCCAACAGAGTAAAAATTTTTTTAGAGTGCATTCAATGCCAAAGAGGTCGATCATTTATCTATAAAGTGGAATGTTACATATGGCTACTAGAGAAGAGGTCATATCTTGATATTTTAATTAGCTATCCATTAATTACCACTATATCATTGTTTTTTCAGAACCGGATATGATGTTCACCCCTCTCCAGGATCCATCTCTTCTCAGACACATGTTACCAAGGTTACCAGTGAACACAAAAGAGCTCAAGAAGCATCAAAACACCTTATCTTCAATTGACTGTGCACATATGTGCAACAGAAACAATCTCTGCACTGTATTTGTCTATAACCAAAATGACGGACTTTGCACACTGTATGACAATATTCTATATTCATTTGATGATAAAGAATCCGTAGAAACACACTATGTTATGTTGTGTTAATCATTTTGTCAGTAGAAACAGACACAAGTGCGGAATAACCACATTTGCATTGTTCCAAAAATGGATAGATTTTCCGGTTTTTTTTATCTGTTTGTTAACTTCTCGTAAGTCTTCTCATTTTCGTAAGCCCCGATGTGCTGGTTTTGGTTTGAGTTTTGTTTGTTTGATTGTCACGTGATTGTTTTGAATTGTTTGGAAAATAAGTACTGCAGTGTAAATCACTAATAAATAATACGAATTGCTAGTGTTTACATGTGCCTTTCTCTCAAAATATGATTATTTCAACAACAAAAAAAAACACACACACACCCCCACCCCCACACACACACACATCCCATGTGAAAATCAAAATTTAGTTTAAAATTTTCGTGATGAAAGTTCCTATTATTGTTGAAACCTGGTTAATTGACAAGCCTCAAGATTATTATTAAGTGGTTTCAATCTTGAATTGTGTAAGGGACATATAAAAAGAAAGTTGAAGTATGTATCGAAGAAAATCTTTCTTACAAAAAGAAGAAAGCAAACCTCCTTATATCATAGGCGACTTTAATATAAATCTATCAAATATTGATGTGCTTGTTTATTCTCTGTATTTAAACACTACCCAAACCGATAAGGATAACCTATTCAGTAATAACTATGCCATATCAAACATCTAGTATCTTGCTAAGTGATATAAGTGCCAATTAATATCGTCATGTGAATGAAAGAAAGGCAATAGCTGCCATTTTTCAATAATTTACATTACATAATCTGCAATGTCCAGTCTTGAGTCATTGGCTCTTAAAGAACCATTTGAAAAGCCACTAATAGATGGGAGAGAAAGTTCAAGGGACTTTTCTCATTCTATTGACGAGGTGTTGAATAAATATAACATATGGCAGCCAGTGCAAATATGACTCTTTGAACTAACATGACGATCTATCTTTATTTTTGTCTACAACTTTTATGTATAAATGCAAATGCTCCTTACGTAGAAATTAAAGACACAAGTCTACATAACGTTGATTCATGCAAAGGCAAACTGATTTGGATGATGGGGGTGCACTACATTAAAATCATTAATCACTAAAATCACTAATATGTTGCTTGCAGCAATTTCATTGATTGACTGATTGATGATGATGAACTTATGTTTATGATTGAGCTAAGAGGGCTGACTTTATCAAAAGCCTTGTTCCCGTCCAAGAAAATGACATCAACCAATATTTTTACATAGAATATGTTTTGAGACTATAATTTAAGAGTTATCTTATATCAAGTAAAATGCCCGTAAAATGTATTATGTTTCAGAAAACTTTCAGCTGCTGTATTGAGTAGATACGTAAATTACGTGCCTTACATTAATTATGTTATGGTAAGATGTTAACAAGTTAGGATTAATGATTAACTAGTTTTCAATATCTGTTTGCAATCAAGATAATCAAATAACCTAATCTACTTATGTCCACAAATAGTTTAGGTCATCGACTATTGTTTACATTAGTCAAAACTGTAATATAACTGTCAATGTTGTTTTAATATAGGTGTCCATGTCTTAAAACAATTCCTAAAGTGGCATGCTACTGTGTAAAACTATTTGGATCACAAGTGGCGTTTTGTATCAATCGGAATTTATCTTTATGAATTCGTAACAATGGGAAAGAAAATTGACACAAAGAATCGATCTGATTCCTCCTCTAAATCAAACGGCAATGGCGATAAGAAGTATGGAACACCAAGGAAATTTGATCCAAACTTCAAAGGACCGATCAAGGATCGAAGTTGTACAGACATTCCATGCTGCCTACTGTTTCTCGCATTCATTTTTGGTGTTGTATTAATCGCTTGTTTTGCTTTCACAAGGGGCAATCCTCACACAATAATTTACCCATCTGATTACAAGGGAAATGTGTGCAACATGAGCCAAGAAGTCATCAACAAGCCATATTCGTTGTACTTTGACTACCTTGATTGTTTATCGCTGTCCGTCGTTCTTACTCTCAGTTGTCCCACACCGCAGGTGTGTCTTCAAAGTTGTCCCGAGGACACGTATTCCATTTACACTAGATATCCATTGGAGGTGTTTAAATCACCCCCTGTGTATGGGGTTAATTGGGAAGATTTTATATGTTTGTATGGTATTGATCCTGAATATGAAGTTAACACAAAAGGAAGAAAAATATCTGACATTCTGTTGAACAAGGAATGTGCAGCCTATTATGTTAGTAGTACACCAGTGGCCGGAAGATGTGTGCCACGTTTTTTTACATTTGGCGCCAGTTCGAGTAACCATACGTCACCCAACGGCAGAAATATCACAGATGAGAATATCAACGCGATGGCAGCTTTTGTGCATCTTGTCGTGCAATCAGAACAAGTAAGATCAAAGTACCGTAGATTTAAGGAAGGTCTAACTGCACCACTAAAAATATGCCTAAATAAGCCACTATCCGATTCCCCTGATGAAATAGTACAAAATATTTGCTCTTTATTTATTTATTTATTTATTTGCGACATATTTAAAGAGGGTAGCCTCAATCAGTGGAACAGCACTGCTTTTCATAAGGGCCCTCAAATATTGATGTGCCTGATTCCTGAGGTGATTTGTTCTAAAGTTGACCTTTATTGAAGCTGGTAAGAGACATTCTTTCTGTCTTTGCATGGCCCGGGCAACGAACATCTTATGGGCTGATTCATGGCTGCAGTAACGACAGTATTTGGGAGGTTCTTAGACTTTCTATTTCTTGAATATAGAAACACATCATTGTTATGTTTGGTCCTCATTAAAACTCAATAAAACTGTAATAGGCCTAATACATATAAGTGAACAGGCTTGAAAAGGGGCCTTTTGAATTTTTATTTTATAAACAAAAAACAAAATGCTGGCCCAAATGCCACAAACATCAGCTAACATCGTGGCAAAGCCCAGGCAAAACAACCTTTGAACAAATACATAAGGAATAGGAGGGTGGGGGTTGAAATTAAATATTATGTGTAATTACAGTGGTGAAATGGTTGTTAAATTCAAAATTTATCTATAGTACACGTGCGTTATAAGTACGCCATTGATATTGTTTACACTAATATCAAAGGTCTTATTTATAAAATGTATTATCTAAATATTGAGTGCACAGAACCTCATGGTATTATATATGTATTCATATCAGCACAAATTTTGGAGCCTTATGATTTTCAAAATAATTATAAGGCAATCTATTGAGTTATTCTTACAAAAGAGAAAAACGCGTACTCCTTTGTTTCCTTTTTATCCTGTTAATATAATTGCATGACATTTTTGATACCAGCTTATTTACTTGCTACAAATACAAACATTTCCGTCCTTTTCCTTTGACAAAAACATATAAGGAAGAATTATTACACAATAACATAGTAAGATTCAGTGATTTTTTGTGATTTTTATCTGATTTCACCAAAAGTGCCTGTTGGTCTCACATTAAGGTAATTAATTAGGCAAGGGACGTCATAATGGAATAGAACCTTAATGTGAGACCAAAAGTGCCTGTTGGCCTCACATTAAGGTTCTATTCCATTACGACGTCACTTGCCTAATTTTAATTAAATTAAAATTACCTTAAAATTTGTAAGACTACGTGTTTAGTGAATATTTGTTCTTATATAGTGCTCCATTCCTAATTTTAGGCTTTTCCCTACAATTGAAAAACATACCGTCCACCTATCTGGGACATAGGTGTTGTCGATACCTATTATCTCAAAACAATTAGTCTTCATGTTGTACTTGGGTCCTTAATTTATGTTACAAGGGATCCTAATCCGAAGACTATAATTGGCAAAGAAAGAAGAAAAGCAGTGTTGTTTGTTTGAAAGGAAACAGAAAGCTAATTTGTGTATACTTCCCTTGAAACTTTGGTCAGTCACTCTGTATGAAGTTAAATTTTAGAACATTTGCTTAGTTTTTGCTTGTGTATGTATATATCTTGTAATTTAAATTTTGTTTTGTATAATTCAATTTATTATTAGGACTGCAATATTTTATGTTGAAAAATATCTCAAATCTCAATAGTATACAATATAACTGTGCTATTTTGTGACTGATGCATGGACTGACTTTCTCCTCCGTTGTCATTTCAGATATCCAACCTGGTAGACGATTTTCGACAAACTTGGCCTTATCTCGTCTTTGGCATGATCATATCTATGCTGGGGTCGTTCCTGCTCCTTGTTCTCCTACAGTGGTTTGCATCATTTCTTGTGTGGGGAACCATTGCTGCACTGTTTGGAATCTTCATCTGGGGAATCTACTACACCTTTGTCAACTGGAGATGTTACGATATACCTCAACCAGAATGCATCCCTCAAGAGATTCAAATCACCGATCTTTTCAATGTAGATAGCTTTTTGCAGATCGCTCACGTATGGCTTGGTTTCTTCATAACT
>JXSR01S039225.1:35859-55282 GCA_000969725.1 Ophiothrix spiculata | reverse complement strand
TCGGAAAGACATCGGGTACCTGATGTCTTTCTGATAGCAAGGGACAGAGCCATCGGGAAGACATCGGGTAGCCGATGGTTTCGGATGGCTACCAAAAAGCCATCGGATAACCATCGGATAGTTATCCGATGGCTATCCGATGGCATTTATTTTTGGTATGGGTAAGTCGGGGATTAAGTACAATAAACAGCATTCTGAATCGGGATAACTATACACCAGTTGACAACTCAGCATAGGTAAATAATATTAAACTTAACCCTCTACAGTATACATGAAAGTAGTAGATTAGGCTATAGGTTAGTCTGCCTCTAAATTGTGAGGTGTCTCCTGGACATCTTTTTTGACAGCTCCTTTGCATCATTGATAGCAACTACCACCTGCCTTCCGGCGACATTTTTGAAAAACATCAAGACAAGAGCAACCTGAAAGTAAAGAACACAGTTCATAACATAAAAAAATACAATGTAAGTAGTGTGATTTGCTTTGAAAAGCGGGCCAGCTAGATGATTAGTGCTAAACATTATCTTAGAAATAATATGTGTTGTCAAGTTGAACCTTGCTCTGTAAGCAACCCATTGCATTTTATGCCAAAGCATGTGATTGGTTATTAACATGTTGCCAAACTAAGTTATGTCACTGGCGAAAATTGACCATGCCATCAAAATCACCATGCGTGAGCCTTGTCAGGTGATTTTAGTTTTTGAAATACACATATGTGCAGGCTGTGCAGAAGCTTGACTGTTTTTATATTCTGGTCATGATTTTCTGGGAGCTTTAATATTTTGAAGATAGAGGTTACATTTTAAATTTCATTAAATGTTACAACAAAAACTTTGAACGGAAATTGTACATCAGTTATAGGTCAATATATTTATAAAAGAAAATGTGGGTTTGAAAGGCCATTAGTATTACGGGAATCATTACCCCACAGTCAAAGTGCAAGATCTCACAGTGCACACAAAATGTACATTCAATGAATTAAAAACTGACTAGGGTAGGCGTGCCTTTAAAAACGTGGGAGCAAGACTCTAGAGCGACCTCCCAACTCACATAAAGAATCGTGCAATTTATGCTGATCCCTTTATGCAATCGTGCTGACATTTAAAGGAAAACTAAAAGATTTCATCTTAGTAGAAAATTCACTAATCAAAGGGTAGATAATACTCAATTGATTTCTATAGTTCACACCTTGTCAATATACTATTAATCATGTAAACATTTTGTTGTAAGTGTATTACCTATAAAAAAAATTTATGAATCTGGTTTTGGTATTGTTTGGATTACTCAAGAAGTGGGTGATGTTGATCTCTTTTTAGATATTTTTTCCACAAGAATCAGAGATATTTCTATTCAAAACTGGCATTCTGATATAACCTCAAAAAGCAAATTGAGGAGTTATTGTGAGTTTAAATCACTCCTTGTTCCGGAAAAATATATGTTGTGTATTACGCATTTCCAAAAAAGAAGGGCCATGTCACGACTCAGATGCTCTGATCATCCCCTCAGGATTGAAACAGGTAGATGGATCAATATTCCCCCCGATGAAAGATTGTGTGAGGTCTGTAATGACAATGATGTTGAGGATGAATATCACTTTGTTCTGAAGTGCCCTTTCTTTTCTGATCTGCGTAAGAAATATATTCCAAGTTTTTACTGGTCAAATGCAAATTTTGATAAATTTGTTCAACTTATGAAACATGAGAATGACAAAATTATTATTTCTTTGGGAGATTATATTTATAATGCTCTGAAAATAAGGTATTCCATTCATCATCAAAATTGAATGTTTATTTAATGCTTGATTTCGGGGTCGTGTCCTTGTCTCCTTTTCATGTGCACCGTTCTTGTAAGCTAGTTCCGTTCTTCGGGCCATTGAGTTTGTTGTTTGCATGGTCATTCAGATGGGTGCACACGATTGAGACTTGGACGCTGTCCTGATCCTGATTGATATAAGTCAGACTTGCAATATATCGTTTTAATCTCTATTGTGTTTAATGGGCAGTGTGTGTAATTAAGTTTATGTTATCCAAAATTATTGAAGTGCTAAGTATATTGATAATTTACTTGTATATTGTATTATAGGCTGGAGGCCTACATACTTATAATAAAACAGAAACGAAACAAAAAAAACAAACATAAATTTTTTTAATCAATTCTAAGTATACAGCTATGGATTTTTATTGTAAAGAGGGTCTTTATGAAAAGCAGTGCTGGTCCACTGATTGAGGCTACCTCTTTAAATATGCCACAAATAAAATTAAAAAATAATTACTAGTTCTTGATTCTAGATAAATGGTGAAACAGAGATCATTATCAGATACCGGTAATTTTTTCTTGGTATGGGATGGCGAGTCATTAGACTCTCATAAGGCGAGACGCGCAGCGTCAAGATACATTATATTTGATAATGGTCTCTGTTGAACCTTTTATCTTACGTACACGGCGAGCATTTTCTAACAGTCTCTGGTGATATCTTGTGATTGTGCTAAAGACTATATGATAAAAGATTAGGACAAAAAGACGATTGAAGCTGATTGATCGATCTCACCATAAGACCATGAATCTTCATGATGCGTTTCAAGAAAAAACAATTATTGTATACCTTCCTTCAACACCGGTTTACAGTCTTCAATAATCATTGATGAATATCAAATAAGGTCAAAATAGTTAGATAATTTTCTAACCAAATGTATTTCTTGTGGTACCCTATCCCTTTATACAGGGTTACGCCAGAGATACGCCGAGGTGTATAAAATGTATTGCATGTTAGATGATATGGTATCATTGGTGAAACGTAAGCCAAGGGCTCTTGCTGTATCGCTAATATGCTGGAATCACGTTTGAAAATTAACCCTCGTCTAACCAAGCCATTTTTTGTAACACGTCTAACCAAGGGGGGGGTTGTTGCAACCCCCCCCCCTAAATTTTTGGAACGGAACCCCCTATGAACTTGGTTTTGCTATCAATAGATAGGTATGGTCCTCCCCTATCCAACGATACCAAGATCACAAAAATCGGCCAAGGCGTTACGTAATTATGACGTCATAAAGGTCGAAAATCGGAAAAATCAGAATTTTGGCAAAAATGGCCACCAAAATCAAAATGTTTCTAAATGACGGAATTTCATCGTTTTTTTTGCATATAACGAAAGGAAATGACAATTCTAACATGTTCTGCAAGTTTCAGCCACATAGCGTGCGTATTTTTTTCAAAATGGCGATTTAAAATTGTCAAAAATGTCGCTGGGTTGCAACAACCCCCCCCCTACACCCCAACTTTGACGGCCTACCCTAACCCCACCTTAGGTGGTACCCCCCTAATTTTTTCACCAAAATGACCGCAAAGGATGTAAAAGAGATTACCCAAAAGCCTAGGGTCGGTTGCTTTTGCGTTTTTATGCTACGGGGAAAAAACCTTAAGGGGGGGGGGTTGCAACAACCCCCCCCCCCTGGTTAGACGAGGGTTAATGGTAGATTCCCTTGTCTTATTTTTTTTTCGTGTTTGTTTATTGCTGTGTACATATTTGATATTACAATGAATTATCATGCAAATGAACAAAGCGAGACAATAAACATAGTGATTTCCAATTTTAAACTAGCTATTTGATACATGAACCGTGATATTTACCTAATGGTATTTAAGATGCAAACAATTACTTTCGAACTCAGAGCTGGAATGATTTTGATATTTGTTTTACCATGGTTACATACAATGCTGTCATCAGGTTCAAATCTAATTTTATAGGCCTATTTGATTTAAATATCAATGTCATCAGGTTTGGATTTAATTTCATAGGCAATTTGATTTAAATATCAAGGTTACCAATTTAATTCGCTGACTTCATGACTGCATAATAATTGTTAGACAGTAATGTGTTGATAAAAATGTCAAACTAGAATCAGTGTTTCTAATTCTCCACCTCGTCTCACTTTTGCCCAGAACGTTATCAAAATGTTTTGTTAGATAACGGCTCTAGACCTCATTCTTATAAATAACGGTCAGGGCAACAAACTTTAAACACAAGAAACATAATGGATAATTTATGAATTGAAAAGGGCTCTAGAGATGTGTATGAATTGGTAACATTCCCATCTAGTTTTACTGTATCACCCAATTTTCACTCATCTCGACTTGCCTTGTAGTAACATTTGACCTCATTTCCTGGGTCAAAAATGGTGCGAAAATGAAGTTTTTTGCGCTTTTTAGAGCAACAAGTTGATGGTTAATTTTTTTGGAGTTTTGGTACCGTAATTAATAACAAACGACAATATTTATGATGCCTAAATCATCGAGGGATGAGGCCCATTGAATCAAATGAAGCAATCGATATGGTGTTCTAAAAAATGAACCCAAATCGATAGCATGACATCAAACCTTTTTGATAGTACATTCCATTAAACTTGTTTCAAAGTCTTGTGTATTCTATAGAAAATAGATCATTTAATGCAGTTTAGATCATTGTATTTTATATCATGATTGCAGTGATTTGAGCCGTGCAAAAATTATTTTCCATTGCACGGCATGAAACAAACCTGTGCGATATCATGATATAAAACAAATATTGAATGCCTATGCTCATGCAATAGTACAAATATATCATTCGGTCAAATTTGGACTGATCCATTTCACTCGGCTACGCCTCGTGAAATAGAAAACTCCAAATTTTACCTCATGATATATTTTGTACTATTGCACTCTCAGGCATTCAATATTTGTATAATATTGAACAAAGTTGAGCATAATACAGCTTTTTAGTTTTGTATTCAACACATTCCCTGCGAATATTTTCATACCATTGACAATATGCGCTTGTGACACTAATAAACAAATCCAATCTATCCATTGTGATCCCATACCGAGTACGCTGACTTTTTTGGGGGTTTATTTGAACTCAAACATATATGATTTAAATAAGAATGGGAAAATATGTAGGCTGTTTATTCAACAACAACAAAATAAGTGAAAAAGGTTTGTTTGAAAAAAAGTAAATTGATGTTTTTTAATTCTGAAAAAAGACACCACCACAGTGTAATGTTCTTTACTTTGAATAGCACAGCCATGGGGGAGAGTATCTGATCATCAATATTTGTGCCTGATGCTGCTTTCATACTTGTGCAGTTTTTTTCTTTCTTTCTTTCTTTGTGCAGTTTTGTAGCTTTGTTCCTGTGTGACTTAAATTTTGACAGAAACTTGTCACTTCTGGTGTTCGTAGCGGCAAAGCTGCATGTCACTGAGATAACAACAAAGTTGAAATGAATTCAACTTCAAAGCGACATAAAGCGACAACACTGCAGAGCTACAAAAATGTGAAAAATACCCCAAACCTGCCGCTTTTGAAGTTAAGGTGTTTGGTCCACGCGCCGTCCATGCTCGCAATACGCATGTGCATATACTCTGAGTAGTGTTTTTAAGCTAAAAATTGCCATATTTTAATGTTTTTCTTGAAAACTAAGTCGTTGACCCCCAATTTTTATTTTTTTATTTGAAAGAACATACTTGTGCGCAACTTTTGTGAAAAAATTAACAAAAATGCTCGGGCAAATTTTTTGAATCAACACTAAATAATTTCACTTTTGCCACATATCCCATAGACCCCTGTACTAATTTATCCCCCCAAAACTCCAAAAATACTGTTTTTAAACCGACTCTCATGCAAAAACGAGTTTGGTGACCCCAATTTTTATTTTAAAAATCCGTTCTACATCGATAAAATATCATTCATGCCGATTTTTACTAAATTCTTCGGGCGGATCTCTCATGGAACAAACACCTTAAATTTTACAAATAACGTGATGATAGATGAATCAATAAAAGAATAAATTAAAACACAAAACATACCAGCTTGGTGTGCTACACTTGTTTTTCGGGTATATGGTCTCACACCACTGCCAAATTGCAGATGATTTCCATGGCAAATTTGGTAAACACTAGAGCAGTGACACCCTGAAAGTAAAGAATACAGTCCAAAACATTAAAAAAACCCACACATTTTGGGGTTTACACAACTGGTAAAAATTATTAAAGATCCAGGAACATGTTAAAAATGTGTAAAATACCTCCCAAACTGGTATAACTTATTACTCTCATACATCTTACCAGTGGCGTGCCCAGGATTTTTTGAGTAGGGGGGCACAACCATCAGTTGGAAGATTGAAATATGAGGAGATTTGTGTATTTTTGTTGATAGTGCGCACGTAGCGCACAACATTTTTTTTGTCAATTCAGCTTAAATTGTTTACAAATCTTGAAATTTACGCAAAACTTTGACTGAATATTAACATAATACCTGAAATTTCCAGCGAAGCGCACAAAAATTTTTACGTTTCACATTTAAATTAAAATTTTAAATGATTTTCAAAACATTAAAAACTATTTTTCTTCTCTTTCCTTTTGATTTTTTTCTCTCCTCCCCTTTCTTTTTTATCTTTTTTTGTGTCAAGATCTCCGAATGGAATAATGACAAAAATATGACAATATTTTTCAAGTTGAAATGAATTCAGCCTCAAAGCGACATGAAGCAACAAAGCTGCAAAGCTACAAAAATGTGAAATATACCTGGGGGCCACTCATCTGTAGAACTTGTAATCATGCGCGTGAATTAACTGCGGTATTTAAAAATACCCTAAGCTAGGATTCCTGATACTTGTCACAGATACCCTAAACAAGGAATATTGGGTGTAAAAAAGTACCCTTAGCTCGGACACGGATATAAAATACATCATAACTAGACAGTAATGTGGACATAAATACCCTATGCAAGGACAAGAATACTTTTTAACAATAATGTTAAAAAATGTGATTACAAATGTAGGTATAAAATTGATAGTTGTCTAAATATACCCTAAGAGAGGATTGCCTGTGGATCGGATAATACGTACCCTAAAGTCTTGAAATTGCCTGTTTTGATACCCTAAACAAGGGATCCATCCTATAGGATCCTAGCTTTACTTGTAAAACCTATACCCTAAATCCTTGTTTTCATTAACATGGATGGTTACTAGATTAATTCTGAGTGACACCTCAGGGGAAAAATACCCTAAACCTGACGCTTTTAAAATTGAATTTTACCAGGTGAAAAATACCCTAAACCTGACGCTTTTGAAGTTGAATTTTACAAATAACATGATGAAAGATGAATCAATAAATTAAAACACAAGACAAGACTTACCAGCTTGGTGTGCTACACTTGTTTTTCGGGTATATGGTCTCACACCACTGCCAAATTGCAGATGATTTCCATGGCAAGTTTGGTAAACACTAGAGCAGTGACACCCTGAAAGTAAAGAATACAGTCCAAAACATTAAAAAAAAACCCACATTTTGGGGTTTACACAACTGGTAAAAATGATTAAAGATCCAGGAACCTCTACATTGAAAATTGTGTAGGCAAAACAGGTGAATACATTGTTTTGAATTTCTCCTGTAACTCTCCTAATTAGCTCTAGTTCTATATACCTCTTTAAAGTAGATTAGCATATATAATTGAGGCATACATTTGGGTGATTTGCCGGTTATTATAACTTTGCACAAGATTGGTTGTTTGAACTGATTTTTGCGAGTTGTGGAAGATCAACTCTTACCGATATAACAAAAGCATTATTTTCTAAGTTTGGTGTTTCTATAGTGTAACAACCCCCCTAAAATATGATGTTCCAATCCTTGTTGTGTAAATTTTACTTTGCAGTAATGTTGTGATAAATAAATTTGAAAACATAACCATTGCACAAAATGAATGAAGCAATGGTGGTGGTGGTGGGTGGGGTTGGGGTTGGGGTGGTGTGGTGTGGGGTAGGGTGGTGTGGTGTGGTGGTGGCGGCGGCGGTGGTGGTGTTTGTTACTTAACTTTAAAATGATGCACACAATATGCCAAGTGGGTTTTGGAATTAAATCAACTAGGTTCTACTAATTTCTGTGTTGTTTTATTCTGGTCGTAAACTGTGACAGAGATGATAATCTTGGGGCAACCTCCACCAGAAATGTTTTAAAAATATAAAATATTGGTGATACAGATTGAAAAATGTCATATCTTTTATAATAAAATATATGACTCTTTCATAATCAAAGAGAAAAATGAATAAAAACAACAACTAAAAAGTGTGTTTTCAAAATCCCTAAATTACCAACTTACTGGCAAATTACCAACTTATTTGTTTACTCAAATATTTGCATCATCTAATTATCAATGTATAGCAAAGAGAACAATAAACTAAAACACAGTCTAAATTTTTAGATTTATTTAGAAATAGATGTCTAAAGTCACTGTTCAGAAAAAAAAAGGAAAGCTGTTTCATGACAATCTCATCCCCCATAGCCATTGTTCAATATCCACCTAAATTGTTTAATTTAAAATGTTATTGTCATTATACAGATTTTTTTCATGGAGGTAAATGCACATAGATCAAATGAAATACACAAATTGACCAGAATTCCACATAAAACAGAGATTCTCATTTCTGGTTGGTTTTCTGAGAAAGGATAGATATTAAGATAGCTTGAATTTAAACATATCACAAATGTGGGGACAAGCATCAGAGGTTGAGATATGATCAAGATAATATTGATATCTCGACTAGAAATGCAATTTTGTTGCATGACCCAACTTTTGCAAGTAAGCAAGCAACTGCTCTTCAAAATCATTGCTTGCCCCCTCCCCTCTCAAAAATGGGATGCTGGTGTTGCCACTGCATAAAGTAAAGACTTACCAACTTGGTGGGCTTCTGATAAGTCTTCTATGCTATATAGCGGATCTGAAAAATACAAATGTATTATATTGTTACCTGTATCATATATAATATTAAGGATCTTAGCTAGACAATAATCAATTCCTTTATGCCAGTAAAATTGTTCCAAGAAATTGTATCTTTTGACAATGGTTTTAAATTATCATTAGATAACATAGAAATAGAACATGTAAATTCTTTTAAATTCTTAGGTGTTACTGTTGATCAAAATCTCAGTTGGAAGAGTCATATGTCTGTCATATCAACCTTTATCCATTTACCACTTTGTCCAATGCCCACTTTGTCCAATAACAACTTTGTCCACACCCATTTCGTCCAAACTAATTTTGTCCAATGACCAGTTGGGCCAATAGCCACTTCTTCCTTTCTCATTTCGTCTAAACTCACTTCATCCAATATGGCCACTTTTCCAATTCCCACTTCGTCCAAACCCAATTCATATAATTAAC
The DNA here is from genome assembly GCA_000969725.1 of Ophiothrix spiculata. NCBI lineage: Eukaryota > Metazoa > Echinodermata > Ophiuroidea > Amphilepidida > Ophiotrichidae > Ophiothrix > Ophiothrix spiculata. The sequence goes on along the minus strand of JXSR01S039225.1, from coordinate 46,092 downwards.
CCATGTAAATTAAGCCCTTTTGCCGTGGTAAAGCTGAGATTTTGTTGCAGTTAGGCACTTTTGATATCTTAATTGAAATGATTCTTTCTATTATCACATAGCGTGTAACTCTTGTTTTATCTGGGAGGAAATAACTCATTGTCTGGAGCACACACCAAGCAAGCAAGAGGTTAGCTTGATTTTTTTCTGAATTTTTTAATTGTTCTTATTTCCAACAGAATGTTCAACAACTGTAATATACCAACTGTGATCATATCTTAAAGTTCACTGTAAACAAATACTGAACGATTATGAGTATGATTTCACAAACATTTAATGTATTGAAATATGAAAATTAAACTGTATGCGTTCTTCACCTTGTGAAATATGACATCTTTAATAATTAACAGAAAATATTTGTCTACTTGGAAAATAATTTTGTTATTTGACAACAAAATAGATACTTGTAATTTTTACAATTTTCAAAAAAAGTTGAAACAAATGTAAAGACTACATCATACTGTTCAAACTGCTGCTTTCATTGTGAGTCAATGTATCACAAAAGGCAGCAGAAATTTGTCTAATTTGCAACATAGCTTCTACAGCACTATCCGATATGCCAGTAAACTTTAGATATTTTCTTAGTAAGTCATAATGTATTACTTTGTGTTAGAATTTGAACTTAACACCACCAACAACAAGAATGTCATATGTACCATACGTTTATTATATTTCATGGTTTTATCTTTTAATGTCTTGAATTTTGATCATTTATATTTTAATATTCATGTGTATATATATTTTGTTTTTTACCCATTCTGTATGTTAAATTAATATTTAATACCCACAGGGACATGTGGAAGAGCAATGTAATGTTACTGAACATGTTTTGCCATGTATAAATATAGATATATTATATAAGCTTTTAGCCATGTTCAAAGGAAAACTTCCAACACCGGAAATCCATAAAAGCAAAACTAATTTATATAAGAACCTGATAGAACTACGCAGTGGTTGAAGGAAGCAATTTGGATTTGCAGAAGAGGAGTTAACATAATAAACAAGCCGAGTTGGTCTATAAACTTATAAAATTTATGATCACTCATTCTAACATGGCAATCAGGTTTGAGGTTACAAGACCATCAAGTCGACTGAATTACCAGTCAAAAGTGCAGAACAGAGTGCTACCTGATACTTCTATGTGAGTACCATCTAAAATATTGAGATCTATAACGAGAAACTGTTAATATTATGAACAATAATTCAATCCAATTACAAGAATCTATTCAAGCATAAATAAAGACTCTAAAAAAAGTATCGCCTCACCTCGAGCAAATGGCTCCTTTGCCAATACAGAAGACGCAAACGTAATTTAAAGATTGTGTGCACAAGCGCTGGAGTTTTAGCTTTTATTTGACACCCTATTTTTGACAATTGACTGAGAAACACTGAAGTTATGAACATTTGAAACCCTCGAGGTCGTTTTGTAAAAGTTGTAAATTTCATTTTTCGCACCGTACAAACCAGCAACACAAGACTATAGGGATCGATATGAGGAGAGTGCAGAGTTTGGTCACAGAAGCGTGCAGTTTTTCGAAAGCATGCGTCATGGGATCCCAAGCATCATCCATCAAGATATTTTTTTAAATCTTATTAATGATAAGAAACGATCTAAACTTCAGTTTCAGTTGGTAGACAATACTAGCCTTAAAAACAAATGGTGCACCAATATTCGTCCTCTAATATGGTCTGGTATTGTGCCATGTCTTTAATGCTAGCAATGTCTACTAATTAAATGTTGTTTCTTCAGTTCTTATTATTAATAATTATTAATAAAAATGAATTAATGAAAAATTATAGAAAAAATGATAACTGGATAGATGATGCTTAGACACCAATGGCGCATGCTTTTGAAAGACCGCATGCTTCATTGACTAAACTCACTTACCCCTCATATCAATCCTTATTTTTTGCGTTATTGGTTTGTACTGTGCGAAAAATAAAATTTGCTACTTTTAAAAATCGACCTTAAGGGTTTTAAAAGTTCATTACTTCGGTGTTTTCAGTCAATTGTCAGAAATAGGGTGTCAAATAAAAGCTGAAACTCCAGCGCTTGTGCACATTATCTTTAAATTACATTTGCATCTTCCTTATCTGCGCAGGAGACATTTGTTCGAGGTGAAGCGATACTTTTTTGAGAGTCTTTATAAAGGATAAAAGAAAGCCTGTACCTCTTAGATTTATTCCTCTTGCCCTTTGGCCATGGTGGGTGTTGATGCTGAAAATAAATAGGAGGTATTTACTAATCAATAACAATTAATAGCAAAATATCCAGTATTCATATAGCAGCTATTATCAAGTTAAACCAAGTCCCAGCACAACAATCTAAATTGAAACAATTAATTGGCTGCATGCTCTACACGGAGCACAGATCCAGAGGCATACGCATCTCCAAGATCCAGATCTGAGATCCGCATCTCCGTAGACACGTACGCATGTACGCAGAGTACTGTACAACAGATCAGAATCTGACGCCTGTGTAGCCAGTCTACTGCAAAGCGGCTTACAGAGATGCGCATTCATCTGGATTTGCATTCCCATGTAGATTGCCCAATGTCAAATTAAAGAAGCACATTCAACTCAACAATCTTACAACTTTTTTCAGCCACACTGTTGAACTTTCAAACACTTTTCAATGTTGAAGTAAAATTTACAAATCATACTGAATGTATTTGAATAATAAATAACTTTTTTAAAAATAGCCAAAGAGTAGGTGAAATAAAAATGAAATTGTTGAAACAGTAGTAACAGTGTTGAGATATTTTTTTACTTTTCAATGTTTGATTCCACATTGAACGTGACCGTTTTATGTGTTTCTTCCAAAAATTGCAATTGCAATTATATATTGAATTAGATTCTTCAGGATGGTTCCTTGTAAAGTCTATAATACTGAAAGTTCTCATAATACAGATCAAATTCACTCTGGTTCAAGGTATTTTTAGAAACTGGCACCACCAATCCATTAATTGATCTTGAATATGTAAAAAAAAAATTACTGGGCTGCCATTTAATAATAATAATAAATAATTCACCATATTTATTAAAGCGACTGATACGAAAATTCCTAAACAAGGTAAAACATATGAAATGGCCTTAACATATAAATACAAGAAAATTAAATACAAATTCCAGTACCGTACACAAAAATCTGTGTTTTTTCCAAAAGGGCTTAAATCCACTACAATTTGTTTCCAAAAGGGCCTAAATAAATTTTAGGGTATAAACAAACCTCTCAATAAAAAATAAGCAATAAAGTTTGATTTCCATAAATGATGTCACTGATTTTCAGATGGATTTAGGCCCTTTTGGAAATAAACTCTAAATGAAGAAAGCATCCCCCAAAAGAACAAAAATCAACTTTGGGTAAAAATTTAGTTATTGGTGCCATAATGTAGTACTATATATAGTAGTAATTTCATGAAACCAAATTATTTTTCCCAGAACTTGCTTTAATCTAGCTTGCCAATGCACAAAAATCTCAGTTTGATTCCAAAAGGGCCTATTATACAAATATTGACTGCTTTGAGGGGCATGGTTTAAATTATTTTCCCGAGGTGATCTCAAAACCATGAATATGCCCGAAGCGAAGCTGAGGGCATATTCATGGTTTTGAGAACACCGAGGGGAAATAATTTTAACCATGACCCGATCAAAAAGCAGTCAATATTCGTTTTATATACCGAATATATAGATTTTCGTCATCTGGTTGGTTAAAAGAATTGATAATGACTCTACGATACTTCCCTTTTCAGTGCTGACCGCGCCGTATTTTGCGCAAAATGTATTGAGCGGGCCTAGTGAAAAATATGCCCCGGGCCTAGTAAAATCCATGCCCTCACTTTTAACCAATCAGAGGACAGGAATCTATATATGAGGTATATAAAAATCAATAGTTTATTTCCAAAAGGGTCTAAATCCACTTCATAGTGAAAATAAAACTCTCTATAAAATATATATTATAAAGCTCTGATTTCCGTGAGTGGTTTCAGTTTTGTCAGAGTGCTAACGCCTAACATTTAATGCAGTACGTAAAAACTTGAAAAAGATTTTACCATAACAAGGAATAAGTTTTTGCTGATTTTCTCAGAACTATGAAAAGTGGATTTAGGCCCTTTTGGAAACAAACTCTTCATATATACTAAAACGTTTTTAAAAAGGCACAATCATTTTTATCAAAAGATAGTTAAAAAACAAGTATGCCAGCAGCTGGTCATATAATAAAAACCTGGTAATAATTGGATGAAAATAATTCAGTAAAGTATAGACCAAAATACACCAACATTGAACTCTAAGGTATGTATGCACAAAAGAAGTTTTAAGAGTTAGACCTGGTTTAAAGTTAGATTGAGTGTAAGTCAAAATAAGGAACATCCGTCTGTAATGTGACCAATTACAATAATCAGATGCCTGTTGAAGACCATAATTGGTAATGGTTGCAACCTTGCACAGTTGCAAAGTAAGGGCGGAATCATACTCGGCCTCCAAATAATTTTTTTCCTACCAAACATTTGGTCGTGACGTCACCAAATATTTGCCATCGAACTTTAAGTATGAACGGGTAGCAAACATTTGGTCCAATGTATATGGCAATTCAAAAGCATGTGCAATCTAGTGCGAAATTTTATTTGGTCTCAATTTTTAATTTTGTTTGGAGTCATTCGATCGTCATTTTGACGTCACAACCAAATGTTTGGAGGCCGAGTATGCTTTCGGCCTAAGTTCCAGTTATTGATAGTGCTATTGAAAAAAGTTACTTACTTGGAAGCCATAGTACTGTCTGTAATAGAAAAACAAAAGAAAACAAAATACAAATTTTAATATATCATTTGCCCACATTGCAGATATGTATTTTCTGTCTTAATTTTCTGATAATGAACTTCAATAATTGTTTTCTTGATTTTCCATTGTTATACTTTGATCAACACCAAATAGGTGGGAATCATGAGGCTTTTCTTCATCCGCAAGTAAACATAATCTCACTTACACGTGCGCCGTAGATACTGGGACAAACTCCACGAGAGCTTGGAATGTACATCCATGCATCGATCATGTACATCGATCATGTACATCGATGTACATTCAAGGAGTTGTGTCTACACGATGGCGTGTCAAACAGATGTGGATTCACGTTGCGTATTGTGTACGTGTGCCTACACGTTATACCTATGCGATCAACCAAGTCGCATGTTAATGCGCACGCACACAGAGTGTGTGAGACGCATGAACATATGGATGTACATCCCAAGAATCTACATGGATGTACATTCCGAGCTCTCTTGTAGTTTGCCCCACTTATGCAAGAGTCACAGATAAAGTGTGTGCTGCGTCTCCTGCAGTTGTGCTAGTGTGTTCAGCTATGCACACACTTATTGTATCAATTCACGATGTAAAGAGGCCCACCTAATTGGTGTTAATCAAAGATTAATCTTGTAAGACTGATGACATATAGAGTTATAAAAGGAACATGTTTAACACATATGTAGGTCTTTTTAACTCCAAATGTCATGCATGTGGGATTGAAGCCCTGGAGTGAAAATGGTTATATGATCACTGTATTTTTGGATGGAAATTTGTGTTTTTATCTTTTTAATAAATTTTGAGACATGTACAGTAATTAAAAATATCTGTAAGTTATGTCATGTACATGCCCTTTCTAACTACATGAAATGTCAGCTTACAAACTAGTTTCTCAGACTGAACAATTCAAGTTTGTTTTCAAATTCATGCATGGTTTGATGCATTTCAAATGATGAAAAACTCAGCCACCATAAACGTTTTGTTTCAATGAGCATCATTTAATATTGAGATCAAATGACAAAAATATTTTATCATGCATGCTATAAAACAAAAGGTATGTCCTATTGTTATCAACTCAACTGATCATGAAAAGTCATGATATTACATGGTGTTTCAAAAATTCACACCCCTTTTTAATCATCATATCTTCAGAATAGAGTTAATTTGTGTTAAAAGTAGGCATTTAGTATGATAAATAATTCTTTCAGAAATTCTGTGATACCAAATCAAATATATACAATTTTATATAAAACATGGACATTTAACCCTATTTAACCCAATCGTGCCATATGGCACGAAATTGCTTTTTCAGGCTGTAGCAACAATATCTAGACATGTGAATTCAAATACAGTGCTCAGAATGGTTGATTTATGACCCAAAATAGAAATACATTCTTTTTACCCAATTTTTCTATCTTTAAAGCATGATTTAATGGCTTAAATGGCCTGAAACCATGCGATTTGTCCAATTTTAGGTCATTATCATGTTTTGAGGTGTCCAAGTGTGGGAAAATATTGGATCCAAAACATGATAATGATAAAATTGGATGATTTACGCCCGATATTTATTGGTCTCGCTATGAGTTTTAAAATATTGGGCTCGACTGCGTCTCGCCCAATATTTTTGCAACTCATAGCTCGACCAATAAATATGGGCTCAATCGATCCAATTTTATACCAAAATTTAGCTCAAAAATTGGGACAAAGACTGTCATAAAATTATGAAATGTTTATCAAATAAAATAATTTCTTTTGATTTGAAGAGATAATTATACTGGCGTCCTCAATAGAACCTACAAATATATACTTTCTGAATAAGTAGCCAAAATACTGACTTATATTTATGAAAAGTTAGTTGTAAACAAGAAGCTCATTAATTATTCATGAGCTAATTTGCATATGATTTGCATAATTGATAATGCATCCTCATTTTCAGAAAGCTGAATGTCCAAGCTATCCAGTGATGTGCCACTTCCAATGCCATTACAAACGAGTCTCATTAAAAACACGCCATATAGTTCCTACTACCCAGTGCACACAATTCATGGCATTTTGGGGCGGGTTAAAACAACACTAAAACACTATTTCCATACATCAAAAGCAACTTGAGCTTTCTTTCGTTTATGCGTATAAGAAACTGGAATGACACAAAGCTCCAAACATGCCAAAATCTTGTAAAATCAGTTGTTTTTGGTCTTAGAAAACTTCCTTGCAAAATTTTTTCATTTTATCTGATTTTGGGCCGGGTTATTTTGGGGAAAAAATCTGGGAAAAAATTGCCCGACCAAACCTACCCTATTCTTTTTATTTATTTATTTATTTATTTAATCCTTATTTTGCCTGGGGAAACCCCATCAGTGAAATCACTGTTTTTCAGGGGTGCCCAGGGGTCAAACATAATATATTAAAATCATAAATTAAAAACAATGAACTACAAACATATAAAAAAACATTTAACATGTTTAAGATTGCACAATGAGTTATATAAATATACAGATATAAAAGTGGAAGTCAGTCCAGCTGATCGAGATCCCTTTAAAAACATAATAGTGAAATTGCACCAGTGTATCTAGAGGCATATGTTAAGTGGAGATAATTCTCTTAAATGCATTAACATTGGGAGGAAGTGGAAATTTGGCCACCTGGGGAAGATCATTGAAAGTAGCGACCCCTCTAGATTTAAATTTTCGTTTATCAGAGTTGTTTTTACATGGAGGTGGGACAAGGTTTCCCTTAGATGATCGAGTTGAGTGGTCATGAGACTGATTGACATGGTTAAAAATATTGCATAAGTTGGACGGGAGAGTGCATGCCAGACTTTTGTAGACCATCGTATTGAGATGGGTGGGGCGGCGATCATAAAGATTCTGCCAACCAAGCGTGCTGAGCAGAATATGTGTGGGGTATCTACGAGGAAGGTCATCAGTTTCTAAATGTATTTTATTCTATTTTCATATTCTGATTTTGCTGTATGTATTTTGATATTCTATTTACATGGGGAATTATGTGAGTAGTTATCATTGATATGTCCCTAAATCAATGTTATTTGTAGTAATCTTGCATTTTGGGCATGATTCGACACTAACTCGCATAGTTCTCTGTGCAAAAAGTCCATGGGGAGCAATGCATGATGGGATGCACATGATGATCCTTACTGACATAACATCGCCAAGAAATAGTTTTGCAAAGATCAATTTGTCAACAATTCACTTACCATATTTCATTTCAGATTTAAACTGAACAACTTGATAGTGATGATAATTTTGATTTACTTAATTTGGGGACAAACAGATTAAAATTGCTTGCAAAATTGTATGGACGCTAAACAAAATTAATACTATGTATGCACTATATTATTTAAGAGTGTGTATTGCATATATCATAATGCTTTTATGTGCTTTGGATTATCACCTAATCTTCTGCAACAATGTATAAGGGCATTTTCACGGTAACGGAAGGACAATCACAGAATTTTTCTGTATTTCAAACACATACATTGCCAAAATTGAATTGGATAAAATAAAACTAATTCCATATTTAGTTGAGTATACCTGAAAGCATTCATATTCAATAGATTTTTTTTCATGAAAATTCCTCTGTCGCAAAATATGCATATTAATGAGGTCGGTCACGGAAGGACAGCAAAACGGACATGGTTTTTCACCTTGAGTACATTTTTGAAATTTTTTATGAAAGTTATGAAGATATTTTATTTCAAAGTTACTGAATGCATTGCTTGGTGTTTCTGCAATAGTTTGCCACATTCCACATCAAAATATCCCCTGCGGTTATGTTTTAACAATGCGAAATGCGAAGGGATCATGGTCACGGAAGGACGGTCACGGAAGGACAATTTGTCCGCTGATTTTTGGGTGCACTGAACCGTAAAGCCTGGTCAGGATTAACAAAAAATACAACCTCATGTGTAAATTTGATCCTTATTTAAACCATTTAGAACAATAACACCCAAGTAAACAACCAAGAATGGGTTGAATAAACTAAATAAAAATTACTACTTTTCATTATGAAATTCAAGAAATTTGACCAAAAATCAGTTTTTTTAAAGAAATTTCATAGACATCTTTGTTCAGTCTTTTAAAAATTAGGTTCATTTTAAAGAGCTTCAAAATAGCTTTCTTTTGATACCAAAAATATGGTGGTAGCATTTTTCATTGAATAGTTACATCCTTTTTTCAATATTTTTCTCATGTCCACTTTTTCGTGAAAATGCCCATAAGAATATTTGATATCAAAATAATTCAAAAAGATGCCTCTAATTTACTCTACTGATTTTGTCAGTATGTATAGCTCATAAATTAAAGATAATTAAAACAGGGCATTAATTTTGAAACACCATGTATTTGCAAAATAATAAGTATAGAAAAGAAATACATTTGAGAATACTGAAAATAAAATAGATCAAAGATTCAATGCCATTACCTATATTTGATCATTTAATTTCTATACTACAATACGCAATATGCTATGCTTGCGACGATCCAAAATCATAAAAAGAAATTCATGTAATATTCACAGAACAAACCAATGTACTGAAATAAATCAATTTTTTATCAATAATATTAATTAATAGGTCAACTCTAAAGGTATCTGAAATTGTGCATTAAATCCTGGGAAGAGATAGTTTTTCTCTTCCCAGATTAAATCATTATTCTTTCTCATGTCCATACACCATAACTGTCATGGATTGCGGAGTCATACACAATTCCACATTCTGTAAGCCTAGCGTTCATTCACGATTCAAATAAGCAAAATATTTTGAAAATGTGTCATCACAACCTGAAAATCTTTTGTTTATACAGACAATGATTAATATAAATTAATTGTTATTTATATAATACGAACCGAGTCAAAATGGCGTTGGTTCATTAGCGATCAATTAAACGTTGCAGTTACGTATGGGGAAACCCATTTATGCCAAAAATAGAACAGTCTAGATATTGTGCGCATGACCTTAACCGGGTTGCCAGAAAAAATGTCACGCTATCCGCCTTTCGAAAACCGCCCTGCATTGGTAAAATTATCTCTCGCGGTTGACCTGTGTGGCTTCCATTCAACTTCAACTACCAGGTAAATAAAACAATTTCAATAATAATCAAAATACATGGCACTTACATTGTACTTTTCATAGATACAATTTGTTTGCCATTATTAAAAGCTGTTACTGCTTATTTTAGCATTAAAGTGGAACAATAGCCATGGCAACCTACTCTACGTATTTTTATTTATCAATCAATAGCTGTAATATACACAATAGAAATGCGCAAATTGAAAATATTAAAATTGAAGGTCACATTCAAATCATAGGTACTAACATAATAATATAGGTATTAGCACTGTAATATCAGACATTTTCATGAGGGCTTTTGTGTGTAAGGG
>JXSR01S039225.1:0-15608 GCA_000969725.1 Ophiothrix spiculata | reverse complement strand
AGTCTTCAATTCATCAAGATCGATATGACTAGGATCATATACCTGATTATAAACTTCATATTATAATTACAATTTACAAAAATATGTAAACTATAATACCAATTCAATGGTGTAAACAAGAAAAGCTAAGTTTTACTCCAATATAGGGCCAATGCATTAGTCAAATATATTTGAAACCACTTGTTCAATTCAACTATTGATCTTCTTAAGTCATTTCAAACCAGTGTACCAAAAATAGTTGAAATACTTGTAGATTGTTTTGGTCATAAAGTATAATAATTTGTGAAACTTTGAAAGTCATGGAATTTATTAAGTAATTGTGCAATGGTAAATAGCTGAACTGGACAAGTGGATGTGCATGGTGTTTTCTAAATTTACTATTTCTACTAATCCAAAATCAAATGTAAGCTAAGCTTACACGTAGTAAACAGTAATAAATAAACATAAACAAAGAAAAGGGTGGTAAGGGGAAGAGCTAAATATGATCTCTCATTTGATGCATGCCGTTTTAGTTGAGAAACCTTGTCTGTACCATAATTAGGATCAGGAAAATAGCTTCTACATATTTGTGTTAGTTCATCTCAAACCAGCCGTAACTGCAGCAAACTTTCTTGCATTCTTAACTGAAATCTTGCAAAGTTGTGATTATATACTTGTTTCAGAACATCTGCAAAATATCACTAGTAGTAGTATCTGAAGTATAAACAATTAATATAAAATTTTTCAGAGGACCAAGAAGTTGCATTTATGGCTAATTAGAGATAAACAGTCACATTTAATTATAATAATAATAATAATTAACAACATTTCTAAAGCGCAACATACAAAGGTTTCGATGCGCAAAACATAGAATACTCTACACAATACTTTACAAATACTCTACAGAAACCAAAAAACAAAAACAAATTTGCAACAAAGAAGCAGTTAATGGAACAAATGAGTTTTAAGAGAAGCTTTGAATTGAGAAACTGAAGCAGCAGTACGGATAGTGTGAGGGATATTGTTCCAGAGCTTGGGAGCTGCCACTTCAAAAGCGAAGAGATCTATTAACGGACGGCGTGATCAAATTGCGGATGTAGATAGGAGCATCACCGTGAATGGCTTTGAAAGTTAAAAGAAGTAACTTAAAGTTAATCCTGTCCCTGATGCATAACCAATGTAGGTCGCGGACTACGGGTGAGATATGTTCATGACGTTTGGTGTATGTAATCAGACGAGCAGCAGAGTTTTGATCATGCTGTAAGGAAGAGATGGGATTGTCCGGCAAGCTGTTTATAAGAGAGTTGTTATGATCCAGATGAGATGACACAAAAGCATGGACTAGGCGTTCAGTCGATTCCTTATCAAGGTACTTGCGGATGCGGCCGATCTTATAAATTTGCAGAATCTGGTCAATTAAATTGTCTTATATCGCCTACTATACTTTCTGTCTCTTCTGGTTGCTTTCAATTTGTTCAAATTTCTTGAAATACAACTCTCACAACTGTTTCCAATGCAGCCTAAAAATATTAAAGAACAACAATCAAAACGTATTAATAAATGAACAATACATCTACCTTTATACTTAAAGTGTAACAATCTATGGAAACAATATTAGAAAACTATGGATGTGAATCATGGGTGATAAGAGTAATATGGAAAGCCATGATCTTTGCAAAAAAGCATACTTTAGAATTATGCTCACATCAAATCAAGGGAATTGACACGTCCCTAGACACCAAAACAAAAAGTGATCTAATCGGCCCATCAGTAATTTTTTTTGCCTGAACCCATCTTCCCTCAAATATTTGGTCCATGACATGCCCAGCCAATTACAAATTAAGATTTGTTCCACTATTCCAAACCGGCAAGGATTTTTTTCTACACCAGACCAACCAAAACCTGCATTTCCTCATGATGCTCCGAGTCTTCAATTCATCAAGATTGATATGACTAGGACCAAGTACCTGATTATAAACTTCATATTATAATTACAATTTACAAAAATATGTAAACTATAATACCAATTCAATGGTGTAAACAAGAAAAGCTTACATCACTCATGACAATTCTTCAGTATTAAAGTCTGGAATGTTCAACTTAAAAGTTGATAATAATACATTATAAACAACTAGCATGGAAGACATGATGACTCTAGTCCAGTTTTTGTTTGAATTCATTGACCATATATATACTTTAAATAATGATGAATATATACTTTCTTTTAAATGTGCAATGGTTAACAGCTTTGTTTACTGTGAAGAACGAAATACGATAAGAATCTTTTTTTATTTCGCAACTGTCAAAAGATAGATTCAGAAATGTGAAAGATTAAATTACAAAATAACAACTAGGACCCAGCGGTTTTATTTCTTTATCATTTTACTAATCTGGAGGGTCATATACAAAAATTTTCAACATCACCTAAAAATGTCCTCCCCATACTGGACCAAGCAAGAAAATTGCTTTAACACCTTAAGCGCCAAATGGTGCAAATTGCACCAATTGTATGATTTCATGAATAGCTGCCTTATGGTATCATTTTTGAAATGTCAAATTTAAATGCAAAACCAATCATAAAAACATCCATATTTTTCAAAACTTTTATTGCTTCTCACAAATAACCGTATCAATTCTGCAAGTAGATCACGTATACAAATAGTAAATTTTCAGAAAAATGTTGTCATTCAGGGAAACAATTAACTTTAACAAAAAGCAGCTATTAATGAAAACACCAATTTTTTTGCCATCGGCGCTCTAAGTGTTAAAAAGATTCCCATTTGTTGGTCCGGGTCGGATCATTTAAATTCTGGTTGTTTTTTTGTACCTTTCTTACCTTGGTCATGTATAAAGAATGCCAGAGCATTGTATGATGTACGCCCCGCAGGAGAAACTGAGGATTTCACATTTCTCCTATAGCATGCTGTAAGCAAAATAATGATAGCTTGACAATGGCTAAAAATAGAAATGATCGAAGATAATATGTGTACCGTCGCGGCAAAAGGGTCCAGTTGGGTCAAAACCAAAATATGGAGATTTTCATATGGTGGTAAAGCTCATTTAATTCCCTTTTCAATGATACCAAAATCATGCAAATCGGAGCTTTGGGTGACGAGTTTTGGCAAATTATAAAATCGTACTCATAACCGTTTGTTAAAACTAGTTTGTGAGAAAAGGGCTGTTAAAGGTAGGCCTGTTTTTCCATTCGATTTTGTGTGCAGTCTGAATAGAGTATGAGCAAATCTCCATAGCAACCACCATGTTCCCTTTTGTTTATCGCCTTGAAATTTGGCTCAATGGAAGACGATACCTTGCGTAATTTAATAACAATTTTTGGACTCAATACCATGTTTCATTATTGCATAATTAATTACCATAATCGTACTCATAACCGTTTGTCAAAACACAAATTTTCACATTTTCATGATGAAAACGATTCGACATAGCGATAAAAATCACACTTTTTTACAAGTTAGTCGTTATATTTGATTAACCATCTTTACATTTTGGATACAAAAGGGTTCAAAGATTTCATTTCCACAAAAAACTCAAAATTGACCTTCCCATCATATTTTGGTATAGTTCAACTTTACCGGCCTCTAGCGCAAAATGGAAGTTGCCGACAACTGGTCCCTTTTGCCGCGACGGTACACATATGTGATCACCTGCTGCACACCTGAAAGAAGATGATGAATTTTATGATCATTTTAACCTTCAACTTTCATGCAGTCAATAAAATGTTAGCAATTACAAAAAGAAGACCATTTTTAGCGAAGAAAAGTAAATTGTTGCTAGCTGGAAATAAGCACAGTCACAAATGCATTGATATGATATGACTTGGTACATGTATTCACATATCAATATTTTTAATTATTATTTATATCAGGCAGGGGTGTCGAAATCGTGTGGCCTTTGGTCGCACTACTTTTCGGCCAGAAAAATAAATGAATTGTATCCAATTTGATGTGTTTCAATATAGTCCTAGCATAAATAACCACAACATTGTACTGTATAAATCCATTTTTACTAACTTTTGTCTTCTGGGGCTTATTTTGGATAACTAAGGGGTCATAGGTCATAACACTTTTACCAAGGGCTGTTCCACTTTTATTTTCCTTCTGACGCCCCTGATATCAGGTTTTTGTAAAATACTATGAAACTGTGTACTGTACATTTTTAACGAAAGTACCAGAATGTGTACAATATTCTAAAAATTATTGTACACATCCGGGCACCTTTCCAAGAATATTTTTAGCTGCTCTGAGCTGAAGGTAGGAAAAAGATTTTATAGTAATTAATTATTTTCAAAAGCCTGATATAAATAATAATAATAATATTAATAATGACTCATTTTCAAGCGATACAAGAAAATATTGTGCTCACTAAAAAAAAATTGCACTCGTCAATATTTTTTAAGCTCATACAATATTTGCTTGTATCACCCCGGGTATCACCCTCAAAGCTATTCAATATTATATAACTCCCATTCTCAAAGGGTTACTCATTTGTACATTTTTGCATCACTGACACACAGGCATTCAAGTTAATACTTTAACCCTTTGAACCTGACGAGCCGATATACCGGCTCACGTGTACATGTACTGTATACCAGACGAGCAGATTTACTGGCTTTCAGGTCACATGTCAGATATTTGATGTGTCTGTCAACAAGCATGGGTAGTTACAATTATAGTCTTATTTATATTGGAAGACACCAATAAAGCTTTGAACCCATGGTTGATGGATCTTTTTGCTCTTATTTACTCGAAAGAGGTGAAAATTCCTCATATTTTCATAAATTCGATCACAATTTCAAAAAATACGGCTTCGCCTGTAGACTTCAACATAAATGTCAAATATGTTGGTCAACATAAATAGTATTCTTTTGTGAATGATGGTTATTGGAACAAATTAGACTACTGTAAAATGAAAAAGTAAAAAAAACAGAAATCAAAATCAAAGTAAGTTTAGGGGTTATATTTTGTTTTTAAACTTTCGGGTTTGCCCCTGGTCAGCGGTACAGACACACAAGGAATGGCCAGGGTTCAAAGGGTTAATAAACTTTTTCTTTGTTTTCCTACTCACAAAAAATGTTTTTTCATATTCTCTGAGGAGATTTGCAATTTTGTTATCTTTGAGCAATGACAATAACACAGTATGGAGGGTTAGATATTTGTTTGATTGTTCCAATGCTGCAATATATTGATAAAGGGCTGATTAAGCTGCAGCCTACAAATAGTATTCTATCTGTTTACAAATAGTATTCAATCTGTGTGTGTGTTTAATAATGTAAATATTCTAGTACATCAGAATGAAAATAAATGGCAAGATAATTCCAATCAGGGAAATTAGTTGAAATAGTTTTTGTAATTACTTTGGTTCTCATTTGCCAATACATGCAGTTTATTATATTTATCACATGTACAGCAAAATTCTAGTATCAACACAGTTTGGTTACTGTTTAGTTGATTTAAACAGTTAAAACTTACCAGGTTGATGCTGTGGAGTTTCAAATTGAAATGGCCGTGCACCACTTCGCAGGATATAGCTAACACCAGGAAACAACCCTGAAAATATTATCAACAAATATTTATGTATTGTGGCTTAGATGGGTAGTAGTCATAGATTTAGAGGGGAGATACCAGGCTTTGTATACCAGCCCGTGTAATGGCGTCACCAGCCATGGAGCTCAAATTGGGGGTATTCGGGTCCATTCGGCTCCCGCCAAAATCACCTCCGAGTGCCGAGACTTGGTAACGCGTAGAGACAACCTGCGCAAATATACTTTACGCGAATGATACACCAACCTGCATGCAAAGCTTGTGAGCATCATCGGCAAGTTATCGGCAAAAACCTGAATACCCCAAATTTTGTCTCCATGCCGGAATAAAAATGGCGGCATGCCTTGTATCTCCCCTGTAAATCTGTGGTAGTAGTCCATCCATCCCATAAAAACATTAATTTTATTGTGAGCAGAACAGATTTTTAATTTACCACATCTTAAAGATTATTTTTATACATTTATAGTCATTCTAAAAAAGATCCAAATAATCAACTAGGTCAGGCTTTTTAAGCAAACATGGACCAGGCGACAGAAATCTGAAGAAAAGGGCTGCTAGACTTTAAAATTTCCAAAGAACCAGTATTTTGGAGCATTTAAATCCAATTTTGATTTGGAAATCATGAATTAATCAATAAAGGAAGAACTTGTTTGATTGTCTTTTGATGAAAATGTATTGTTTTTCCAAAAATGTGTCTGTTTCCAATTATTTGCTAATGGGACAGTCCAAAAAATTAACTGCCATTGTTCACAGATACAGCAAAGCCTTTAGCTGCTTTCAATACTTTGTTTCTATTGTAGCTCTGCCATCTGTTTCATTTCACACTTTTATAGCTTTGCAGTTTCATCGCTTGGCAGTTTTGCAGCTACGGCAAGTCGGCAACCAGAAACGACAAGATATTTTCACAAAATATACATCATGCAGCGACAAAGCTACAAAACTAAAGTATGAAATCAGACTTATAAATCTTGCCTAATCTTTCTTTCTTCCAATATTGTGCAACCTCATATGCTTGAGGTTATAACGTACAGGCAGATTTGAAGTCTGTGGTGATCAAAGTATACAGCTGGAAGCAACATGCAACATAGGAATAAGTTTTATGATATTACCTCTTTCTAATTAGCCCCTGGCGGTATCTCTAGCTGAATTTTGCACATATCTACTTGTGAAACAATTACTTTTTGATGGTATGCCCATCTTAGTATGTAGCTTACTATGTTGCATATTTCTGACATCAATATAAAGGAGAACATCCCCACAATTAATTAAAAACAGCAATATGACTCTTTAAATGTTTAAAAGAATCACCTACCTACTAAGTTGTCACAGGATACACTTTTTTTCTGTCTCTAGTACCAAATTGGTGTTGGTTGGATTTGCTACTGAAACAAAGTAATAAAATATTTGCAGGAATTTAAGAAACAATTTACATGCGTTTTATGTTTTTATCTTTCCTCATAAAAAACAAAAACATTGTTCATAAAGTAATAAACTTCATTATGTTATTCCAAATCTGCTGGGGTTCATGCATGAACCTAGATCTTGCCCGCATCCCTTGATTTATCCTTAATACTGACCACCCTCCCCTCTGTTTATACTTCTCTATTGACCAATTATGTCCCCTCTGTTTAGTACTTCCCCTGACCAATGTAAATCCAGTGACCAAATCAATCTCCCCTGTCTACCCTTCTCCACTGACCAATGACCCCTCTGTCTAGTAATTCCTCAGACCAATAAAAATCTAGTGACCAAATCAGTTTAGTGACTAAGCAGCCTCGGTTGTGGCGCTGTGCTGTTGATGATATTATCTCTATCTAAAAACCCTGGCGGTATCTCCTGTATTTTGCACATATTTACTTGTGAAACAATTCCTTTTTGATGGTATACAACTGAGGCGCTCAAGCCAACTGCTGGGAGGGATCTTGAGGAATAGCTCAAACATTTTATTGAGGTGTCCTAATCTGGATAATTAGCCCTTGGCCCGTATTTACAAAAGTTATTCCAGGAATAACTTTATTCCTGGATTTCCCTTTCTTGGATTAGAGATAGCCCACAGTCCTAAACTAAGTTGAATTTTACAAAGCCTGGCATAACTAATTCGTTTAATAACTTTGTTCTTCATTTGCGAATACCAAATGGCTACATCAATGGAATGAAAATAAAGTAATTCCTGGATTAAAGTTATTCCTCTTTTGTGAATACGGACCTATAGGAGTTGCCAAGAAAATATGGCAACTCCTATGATACTAATGAGTTAAATGCTTAAAGGTCATAATGATACGACAGCAACAAGAATAAACACCAAAAATGTGTGCTCATGATAAATGAACCTTGAATTGTCATTGTAAACACAGTAAGCAGTTCTAGCTGTTTCATAGCGTAGGCCCATCTTCACATACCGTATTAATCCTATTAATCGTCCACTGGGCGACAACATTTAACGAAGGGTGGGCGATTATTAGAGACCGATTTTAAGGTATAACAATTACGGTAACTTACTGTTATATGGCCGCCGATAAGTACTGAAAATTTTAACATCATTTCCAAGACCACGACTTCATTGATTGTACCATTTCCTGTTACTGTTATATGGCCGCCGATAAGTACTGAAAATTTTAACATCAGTTCCGGGACCACGACCTCATTGATTGTACCATTTCCTATTACTCGCAACTGTTAGCTCAATGACATACGAAAATGTTTCAAAATTGAATGTTTTTTTTAACACTTCTCTTTGAAATGTTTTGGGGTGGCGTTTAAAAGAACATGGGCAATTAATAGGAACAATTTGGTATTCAATACAATTCAGGAAAAAATCAGTTCCATAGACCCTATTTTTGACCAAAATTCCCTTCTGCAAGACCCTATGTTGGATATCGCAGATCTCCCATAAAATTGTTTTGTTTTTTACAGTTCAGATATTTTTAGGTAATTACAGATAATTAAATATTACCTAAAGAGATGCTTTTATCAGTTACAGGAAAATAAAGTAGTATTTTCACATTTCAATGAAAAAAAGCAACATGGCTTACATGTAGGAGGGAAAATCAAGGCACGTTTATGTGTCTTGTGTTTTGATGATGTGCGTTCTGATGCATGTGCAATAATATCACAACACGTTCAACCGCATACCACTCAACATTCTTTCCTGCCCAAAACATTAAATCGTATCTTTCCAACATTCTTTCCTACCCCAAAAACATTAAATCTTGTCTTTCATTCCCGGGTTTCATTTATTCTCATTCTTTGTTTGCTTAGCAGATATATATTTATTAAAACATGTCAAGCAGGCAGGGCTCAGACCTAGAAGGACTACTCAACAATTGTGCTTAACATAGCCACGTGTTTATCTCTAGTTGCTTTGAAATATTATCAATGTGAGTGGGTGTCCTATGAAATAAAGATAAACAATCAAAAAATATACTCAAACAAACTTGGCCTTTAAGTTTAAGTGAATAGGAACATATAGGTTTTCCCGATCAAGTACATACATGTATCAAAAGATTGAATATAATCGTCAAACTAGGTATTGCTAATAATGCAAGGTCCGATTAGCCTTAAAACATAATCAACATTATAGGTACTTTAAATGTCTAAATAGCTAATTTAATTAGCTGACACCAAATATCAATGTAAGTAGGTCAAATATCAAAGTAACTGAATTATTTTCAAATGATTGCTGCTGCAATGTTTACTAGGGAATTCAAATGTTTCATATAGGAGTTTCAAGTGTCATGAGTTCTGAATATACAAAATGATGATCCCTTTACGGATGCCAATGATACGTAGTGATATGTGATTCACCTAAAAACATTATAATGACATATTTGAAAATGCAATGTTCACATTTAATATATCGAATTCATTTGTTAGGACATTTGATTTGACTTCTTGGCATTTATAATATCCTACAATACATTTGATCTGATATTCTGGGTACTGTACTTGATCGGGAAAACCTATATATATGCTAGAAACAAATTCTTAAACTAAATGACTGGTGTCTACCAAAATATACCTTGATGGCTAAAGTTAACTCATTTCAGAAGTTTATAGTTTGCAATGTCCAGCTGTTTTCAAAATCATGAAGAAATTTCAGCTTAAAATTCAAAGTTTGCATGCTATTATAATGAAGAGAAAAAATATTACTTACACAGAAGTCATGCTGCAATGTTGAATTGTTTGCACCTGATGAAAAAAGAAAGGGGGAAAAAACCTGCTATAATCCACGTCATAAAATATTATTCAACATTATAAATCAACTGATAAATTTTACCACTTATTAGTGCAAAAATACCCTGCAAATTCAAAACTAGGATCTGAACGAGATACAAATATTGATAAAATTGGTCCAAAATACTGTAAATCGTACAGCTCAGAACACAATAATGATATAATATTGGATGGCTTGAGGGCGATACCTGACAATATTGGATGAGCTACATGTATGAAAAATATTGGACAACATGAAGCGGAGACCAATATTTTTCATACATGTAGCGAATCCAATATTTTTAGGTATCACTCGAAAGAAGCCATCCAATATTAGCATTATTATGTTCTGAGAATCTGACTCAAAATGGTTTACCAACTTTTTGAGATGGTACAAGTAAAAACCAAAAGCTTTTGATTCACCTTGAGAGCTAAAAATATAGTGAACAAATTGAGCAACATTTAAAACATTATAAATTACCTTAAAAATAATTCAAATTATTCAGAAAGTTATCTTATATGATATTTACTTTTGTCAAGATAAGCAAACACCCCTATTTAATATAATGGAACATTCCAAAACCATCTATAACCAATTAGAGTGCACTTAGTAATAATAGGCAAATCCTTATGACTAGATTTCAGCTACTATACGGTACCAGGTTTTTGCAAAACCTGGTATAGTAGATTGGACCTATTAATAGATTTGAGCTACTAGGTTTGCGCAAAACCTGGTATGGTAGATTGAAATATAAATAAATTTGTGCTATACCAGGTTTTGGCAAATTGATTACAGTGTATTAAATAGGATGGAAGATTTTAAGAACATAATAATGGTTACAATCGGACCTCAACTTTTTAACTATCGCTATTCTTTTCTGTCAAAGTAAGCAGAAGTTGCATTTACATTTTTATTTCTTATAACTTGACCCTAAATGACCTTTGACTTTGGTATGTGACCTTTGATCACATCAACAAATGAGGGTTGAATAGTGACAGGTCAAGAAGTTATGTCACTATTCACTTATATATTTTGAAATTAAGATTCATTTATAAATCAACTAATTATATTTTACCACTTTATTGCAAAATACCCTGCAAATTTAAAACTGGGATCTGAACAAGATACAGATATTGATAAAATTAGTCAAAAATACTATAGGGACAGCTGGTTGGCGCAGCGGTAGTTCCCTCGCCTTGCACTAATGAGGTCCCGCAGGTGCTTTATGTGCATTTGGTTTTCAGTCCATGCTCGCTTCCGCAGGTTTTTCTCCAGGTACTCCGGTTTTCCTCTTGCATTCAAAACTGAATTTAAAAACATCTTGTAGTTCTGTTGAAGATAAGCTTCCTTTAGCTTACATGGTACCAAGTACCAAGTTGGGTTTCCTAGGCGAAAGCCTATAAACAAGATGTAAAGCGAGTTTAATTTGCTCAGATAAGTCTGTGTTTATCTGTTCATGTAGCCCTGAAGGAGAGTCTATATTATAGCTACTGCTTGAAAGTCTTTTTTAAAAAGAATTAGTGTCGGTTTTCAACACTTGACTTTTACATCTTGCTCATGTCATAGTTTAAGTCGTAGTCTTTCAGATAATGTAGTGTATGTGAAAAAAATTATTATTATTATTATCATTATTATTATTATCTTGCTTTTTGGCTATCCACTTTTTAGTTAGTGTATTGGAGTTTTGTGAGTTTGTTATAATTTTTTAGTACATATATTAGGCCTACTTTTTTGTTTCATTAGGCCTATGTTGTTATTCTACCAACATAAGTTGGCTTACTTTAGTTTCTTTCTTACACCATTTAAGTCAGTAAATGATCATTGAAAGGTTAAAATAATCTGGAACCAGAGTTTTGTAAAGTTTCTCTTTTCAAATTTTTGAAGGCTTGCATGGCTTAAATTTATTATGCAAATTGCATGATTTATTATGCATTCCATGATACATTATGCATTGCGTGATTTAATATGCAATGCATAATAATGCTATGCATAATAATGCATAATAATAATTATGCAATGCATAATAATGCATAATAATAATTATGCAATGCATTGCATAATTATGCAATGCATAATTATGCAATGCATAATATGCTTATGCATATTTTCCAAAATAACTCTTCTCAGTCTACAGAACACATACATGTATTCTTCACCTTTTAGCTATATCCAAATTATGATCTTCAAGTTAATTGTAAATTGTAAAGTGTCAGCCAAATGGTGTATACTAAATATTTGATACTTAATATTGGACAACCTAAAAAAGCTGTCAAGCTTGTTTCAACCTTACCTTTTTTAAAGTTATTCCACTTTTGTCAAATAAGAGCACAAGCAGAGAAGCAAGCAATCTTGTCAGGATCATGCCAGCCAGTAAATTGATATGCTGCATGCAATTTTTAAAGTATTCATTTGTATATCAAGATTAGATTGTTTACAAACCCAAGGTTTAAGCTGCCGCTTCTCTTCATCACTCAATACATGTGGAACCAACGAGCTGACTTCTTTGTTTTGTTTAGTCTCTCTGTCAGAATCTGATATGCACTTCCAACAGAATTACTGATTTCAAATGACACCTCCTCTGCAGTTATGCGCCGGTCTTCCTGGATTAGTTTTTGTACTTGATCTACTACAGCTTGCGTTGTAAATGAACAAGGTCATCCAGAACGTGGCATATCTTCAACTGATGCCCTCCTAATACCTTGAAATTTTCTAACCCAGCGCCTTACTGTTGAAATGTCAGGGGAATGTTCTTCACCGACAACTTGGACAATATCTTGATGGATATCAATAGCAGCCCTATTGAGCAGAGCATTGAATTTGATCACTGCCCTTATCTGTTCTTTATCAAATAGCAGAGCTGTTTGCTCATGCGAGGCGGCCATATTATATGCTTTAGAACATGCACAAGGCTTGTGTACAGTTATTGTTCAAGTAAAACGTTTCCAGTCTTTGTAGACCAGAAACAAAAGGAGAGCGCGTCGTCCATTAACATGTGTTTTACAGCTACGTTTTATCTGTTTTTGGTGCACCAAATCTTGCTGGGGTGTTTTGAGCACCAAGAAAAAAGTATAAAACACATAAAGATGGAATTTCATCTTTTCATGGAATTCAAAGGTTGATAGTATTATTGTGGAAAGGCGTACCATTTTCCAAAGAAAAGATATGATCCAACAGGTAGAATAATTTTCTTAGATTTTTTAGATCTCATAATTTACAAGTGTCCTTCAAGCCGGGAAATAATTAGTTCATCCCACGGACAAACTCCCTCAAATTAAACAACAGAATATTGTTTATGGTTTCAAGTGTGGAGACAGTGAATGTGTGGAAACTTACATAGGTGAAACTAAACAGCCTATGCACAAGCGGAGGTACCAACACAGGAGACCTAGTTCAACGGAACTTAACGATTCCACTATTTCCTCACATCTCAAAGAGTCAAAACACACCTTTGAGGAGAAGGACATTGTAATTTTAGATAAAGAGCAAAAGTGGTTTGAGAGAGGAGTCAAAGAAGCCATCTATGTCCGTAGAGAGGAACCTTCACTTAACAGAGGAGGGGGCCTTAAATCTTCGCAACACATACGACCCAGCGATCAAGAAAATTCCTTTACGTCTCTCACGTGACTATTCTACACCGTCACGGATCGATAAGCCGACAGAAGATCACACGGCCTGATGATACTCCTTGGATGAGGAGTGATACTGTAGCTATCAAAAAAACATAAGTCCAGTTGACCAAATTTAGATCATATTTTGCTATAATATTGATTATATTGCTTAATTTGTAAAGATTTCGGTTGATAATGATAAGTAAAATGTTCTTGGTGTTAGGTGCTTCATTTGCATATCTAGTTTCGATAGTACATACCAGCATACTCTTCTACAACTTAAAACAGGTGATTATGCATAGCCTCATCTATTTTGTCACTTAGAAATAAAATGTCCCCATATCTGTTGGGTTAAAACAACAGTGAGTGATATCAGGTAAAAAAATCATGTTCCAATAATGACATTTAAGTAAATGCCTTAAAGGTTACAGGAAAAGAAAATATAAATAGCTTCGCATACATTCATTACAACAAAGCTAAGTGGAAAACACCAATGTAAAATTTTAACAAAGCACAAATAGTCAACAATACTCAAAAAAACGTTCATATATAGTGCCTTTTTGATGACCTCGAAAAAACGATGTATCTCAACTGATCGACTATGATGCTTAATACATACCTGGATAGTTTTGTCTTGACGTCGCGTCATGATTTGTATCTTCTGGTGTTTTGATATTGCACATTGTACAGGCAAAGGAAGTACAAAGCGACAACTAGTATGAAGCAAGGTCGGATGACGTAGGTAAGTGTATGGAGATTTTCGAGATCCACAGATAATAAACAATACATACAATAGTTTACTGGGTGTGTATTCCAGGGTCTTATGAAACTCTTCATACTCTAACAGGCATCATCTGACCTTGCTTTCTCAGCCAGTGCACAGAGATTGTTTTTTTCGAGGTTGTCAAATACAGGTTGTGAGGCGGTATATGTGAAAGCATTTATGAGCATCATTTACTCTCTGTGTATAATTGGAATTGTATGTTGTTGTTTTTCAATCAGTTTTGTTATCAGGTTTATAAAAACTACTTGATTTTTTCTTTTCATGTAATCTTTAATGAATTTTCTCTTAATTATGAGTCTCCTTATTTCATTTTAACACACAGTATTGAGTCAGAGGTTCTTATGACTAAGTTGAAAAAAATGTTACTGCATTTGCAAAAATTACCAATTGTTAACCTATGTTTACAGACAAACAAATCCAAATGGGTTATATGCATAAAAGAGTCAAAAAAGAGTGTAAATTTAGTTCTCCATTAATTGCAGTTGTTTTATTGCTAATCTTTGCATTGAAATCATTTTTTTTTTGTCTCTTTTAGACTAGATATAACTCTTTTACACACATATGTATCTTCTTGCATACGAAACAACAGAAACTGACACATTACATACCGTAGCAAGCTGAAAACATATCATACTGCTTTGATGTTGCTATGAAGTACCATACTTTGCTGGAGTACATGCAGTACCACGTAGCCTCTGAGATACTCTACTTGGAATTAGCCTGTGACGGGAAAAAATTAAAATAATGTTAATATCTATTCTAACAAATTGAGCCTAAAATGATTTAGTAAAATAAAATACAGGCTCACTCCCATAGCAGGTTTCTATACATTTATCAATAAACAATAGTGAAATATTTATATTTTTATGTTACCTATATCTTCAAAATATCATAATAAAACTAGACAGGTTCTTAATTTTATTGGTTTGTTATTGAAACACATTTCTAAGTTGGGACTTTATTTTGATTATGGCGATTATCTGTGAAATTGTTGGTGATGAGTATTCTTTTTTATTTGGATCTGATCAGAACCTTGTCGAGTGAGCTTTTGTTTGATGATTATTTGTTAAGTGGCCACCAAGTGTGTGACCGAGGGTAGATGAAAAGCTATTCAAATGTATTTGTATATAATTGTAAACTGATATCTACATTGAATTTAAAGACTCATTAGTGCTGTATGTTCCCTGATGTGTATCCCCCAAGAATTTGGAGAAACTTAGTAATCTGCTAAGGCAAAAGCAAATATATGGCAATATATGTGTACAAAGGGATGTGCTAAATGGTCTAAAAAAAAAAATTCTCAGCTGAGGAAGGGAAATCGGCAGTGCTCACAGCCATTTTGATCTGACTGCTGTGTGAATCCCTTTTATTTAGTCTGTGGGAAAAAAGAAAAAGTGCAAAATGGAGTCTGCACAATTGTTCTTGACTGATTCTTAATCTTTGAGACCCATAGATTCCAGAAC
>JXSR01S039224.1:177623-187860 GCA_000969725.1 Ophiothrix spiculata | reverse complement strand
CATAAAAACCTTTGGTAACATTAGTATTTTGTTGTTAAAAACTACTCAAAATTGATAGAAACTCTGAAACCTTTTTTTTTTTTTTTGCTTGTCACTTTTTTCAAAATGATTTAAATTAGTTTCGGGAAAGCAAAAACAAAACAAAAACAAAATTATGTATACATTATGCAAATTAGGTACATAATGTGCATATTTTGCACCTCAAATTTTAATCAGGCTCACTTAAGCCCAAGCACTACATACTCACCAAATATTATAAACAAAGGGTATGGGTACGTTTCCGAGATACAAGTCACTTAAAGTCACATTAGTCAAATTTCAATGTCAAAAATTTTCCTGGAAAGGAACACTTTTCATTTCCTTTTATAATGGGTACAATTTCCTGAAAACACAACATTTTCAATACAATTTCCTGAATTCAGGAAATTTCCTGAGAACATGCATCCCAGCAAGGTGTCCAGAAAGGATGTAATAAATCCAGGCCTTTAAATATCATCAGACTTGGTCCTAAGATTCAGTCCATTGACCTTTTCTAGGAGTCAATAGAACTCTTTTTGTTCCTTTTCAAGAACTTTCAAATAAATCAGCTTAGGACCAATGAAGCACGTTATGCACGTGAGCGCAAGAAAGTCGTATCTGCAATAGCTGCCAGTCTTGGGTCAGTGGTTCTTGAAATGGTTCTCAGGTGACACCATCACCTGAAGAACCATTTCAAGAACCACTAACATAAGACAGTGAACTTTTGAGAGATTTTTCACATTCTTGTGAGTCTTGACAAAGTATAAAATAACTTAGGGCAGCCATTACAGATACGACTTTCTTGCACTCACATGACGAATTGTACCCTATGTTTGAATCTCCACTCTCTACATTTGAAGTGAATTAAAACATTTGGTCTTACAAGAGTTTCCTTGACACCCTTCCATTTAGTAAACTGGATGGTTTCTTCTTCAAATGCAACACCCTGGTCAAGAAGTAAAAGCCGTATAGCTTGTCCTCTGCCTAAAAAACCAAAGAAAGGGAAATTATTGTCATTTTTATTTCAATATTTGTAGAAAGGTGGACAAATGCAAATGTAGCATTTATTGAAGTTGATTACACTTAACAATGAAAGTTTGGTCCAAATATTACAAATGCACTCGAGTTCAGTTGGAACAGGGATGTGCCACTGTGAAATTTGAAATTGGGGGATGGGTGCACTAAAATTTGAAAATGGTAGGTTTGTCTGACGAAAAGTGCCAGTCTGGCGCCAGATTGGGGGCCAAATGAACTGATTTTGAATCAAAATTACCCTTTTCAAACTAATTTTAAGGGTCTATAGAACTGAAATATTGGCCAAAAACAGCCCCTTCAGCTGAAAATTTTCAAATTTCTTGATCAATTATCGTACTTTTTGAGCTAAAATATTGTTTTTTTCCTCAAAAAGGGGGTCTAAAGAACTGAATAATGCTACAATTGAGTGGGGATCTAATGAGTGGTATGGAGGCCTAAAAAGGGGTCTTGGTTGCTGGACACCTATATACGAGGGTCATTCAAAAAGTTCTACCTGTTGTATCATAACTTTTGTTCTAATAAAGGTAGCTACTTCAAATTTGGCACAAATATAGTTAAGCATATCCTCTACACATGGTGCAACAATCATATTAATATCTTATCTAGATTTCTGTAAGTGTCATGAAAAACCACAGACGGTTTCGTTACACCGGAAACAATCCAAATATGTGCAACATTTTTAAAAGTGGCTCAAATACAGTGAATTAAAACGGCCATAATATAGCCATGTAGTATTGCTATACAGGAAAAAAATTGTAAAGCATAAGAATGAACATACAATTATGCGGGATGATCAAAACAGCTGACCCAAACAGCAAATAATGGTCATTTTCAAGGATACAATAATAGGAACAAATAGTCCCTCCAGCAATAATATTAAAATCACCAAAGACATAGTTTACGAAGAAATTGACCTTAATTAAACAAGATGCAAAATGGTGGCATTATGAAGCTTTATTTTTAAAATGTTTTCATGGTAGATACCAAAGGCAACCAAATTAATGTTTTTGACTGAAAAACGTGGTGTAGTAGCTAAATAACTGTTGCTTTTTACATAAAAAGAACTTGGAAAAGTCAGTCTACAGAGAAACACACTATATGCTGATATTCGTAAACCTGAGAGGGTACAAGACATCCTTTCAAATATTGGGATTTTGGGTAATTTATGTCTGTAACAAGTTTACTTTATTAGTGATAAATGACTTGTTGGACTGTTATATAGGCACACTTTCATATCAAATTTATTCTGTAGCTTACATAACCTTTGGGTTTACAGATGGTTTTTCATACATAAGCTGCACATATAATTTCAGGTGAAATGTCATTAGTATATTTTACCGTTTCCGGCGTACCCTAACCTTAATGTGTTTTTCAGGTAACCCACAGAAATCTAGAAAAGATATTGATATGATTGTTACACCATGTGTAGGTGACATTCTTAGCTATATTTGTGTCAATTTTCAAGTAGCTACCTTTAACAGAACAAAAGTTATGATAAAACAGGTAGAACTTTTTGAATGACCCTCGTAGATAATACCCTGCTCATACATGCGAATGCCACCCCTGGGTTTGAAATGCCACCTGCACAAATACCAACTTACAAGAGAAGGCGACTCATTCATGTACTAAATCTCAAAAACTTTGAGTCACATTTCTTTATAAATCAAAATTTTTACAAAATTTGCACTACATGATTTTAGCACAAAATTTCTAAGGTTTGGTGAGAAAATGCAAAAGTTGCATCATATTGTTTTTAAATTTGAAAAATAAACCCATCAAAAATTAAAAATTTTGTATAGAAAAAGGACCAATTAAAATACCAGAGAGCCGGAGTATGATATCCAAATTTGCTGCAAGTCCCTTTACATACCAGGAATCCTGGTTTAAGAAAAATATCAGGTGGGTCAATAAAAGCTTTTAACTGAAAAGACTTCACTGTGCTATGACTATGGTAAATGACACTGGTCGGCTAAAATCTTTTGTTTGCAGCACAACCGCCACAGACAGATGAAGTAAAGACAATACCCCGGGAAAGTAGTGACGTCATAATTTATGTTAATCACCCAACACGTGCGTTTTGGACCCAAACAAACGGTGTGACCATTTTTGCCACACGTTAAGTCTATGGGGAAAAAAGTCCCGACTCCGATTTTATACCATAACTTTCGTCATAAACAAAAATAAGGGAAAACATGCCGGCCTATTATGCTGAAGGTTGTGATTACAAGCCAGGAAGGGACCCCTGCCATTATTTCCGTCTTCCAACCGAGAAAAATCAGTCTGAATTGTATGTTTACGTGTGCCTATTGTGTTAATACGTATGATTAGTGGACATGATCATTTGTTCGGGTCCAAAACGCACGTGTTGGGTGATTAACATAAATTATGACGTTACTACTTTCCCGGCGTATAAAATTGGAAACTAGCACTGCTAATGACATTCTGTTGCAACATCAGTAAAAATCATATTAACATTCAAAGAAAGTAGAATTGAGATAATATTGAATATTGTTGTTATTGTTACCGTATCTATAAAGTTTTACTTTAGCTGAGAAAGCATTTCCATATAGTTTGAGAAACATGTATACAGTAGAAACTCATTATAACGAAATCTGATACAAGAAAAACCCTGTTACAAAGAAGAATTTTTCCTGTACCATTATACTAATTTCTTTTGTATTTTATTATATTCAAAACCCTGATATAATGAATATTTGGATATAAAGAAGTAATTTCTCTGTTCCCACCAACTTCGTTATAACGAGTTTCCACTGTACTAAAACTTGAACACTGAAAATAAGTCTCTTGTTTTTATCTGTGGTTTTAAATTCACAGATGGAATTTAATATTAATAAAGGGGCAATTCATGATCCACTTTTCACCCTCAAGGTCACCTCTATGATATTTGAGTTTATTAGCTTATAAGAATCCTCAACTGGTATATGTTACGTTCCCCAAACCATACTTTCATATGTACCTGCATTTTCGATAAAAGGGAGAAAATGCGTCATTTTCTAATTATTGTCAGGACCCCGACAGTAATTACAACACAGTAGCCTATTGGGATTTTCAAAATGCTGAAAAGCTTGTAACTTGGAAACGAATGGTCGGAATCAAGTGAAATTTTCAGTATATATTTATTGTGTACTGTTCTTCTTATTTAGAAAACAGGCGAGGTTTTTGTCACATCAAAATCATGAATTGCACCTTCATGATTTTGATATGGCCTGTTTTCTAGCTAAATAAAAAGAAGAGTACAACATAAATATACTCTGAAAATTTCACTTCATTCCGACCTTCCGTTTCCAAGTTACAAGCTTTTCAGCATTTTGAACATCCCCATAGACTACTGTGTTGTAATTACTGTCGGGGCCCCGACAATAAATAGAAAATGACACATTTTCTTGATTTTCTCAAAAATGCAAGCGTGCATGAAAGAATGGTTTGGGGATCGTAACATATACCAGTTGAGGATTCTTATAAGCCAAAAAACTCAAGTTTGATAGAAATGACCTTGAGGGTGAAAAGTGAATCATGAATTGCCCCTTTAAGTGTAGAATCAATGTTGTTAATTTATCGGTAAATTAAAAAGTGTGGTAAATTACTGGTAAATTAAGTAAAATAAACTGAGTAAAATATAGTAATTGGGAAAAAAATAATAATAAATGTTATATTTTACTTATTTTACCTATTTTACTTTAATTTGCCACTTTTTAGGCTGGTAATTTACCGATTTACATCACTGTGTAGAATACACACAAAAGTTATTAAATGCAGTTTGTTTAAATGTGGCTTACCTCGGATTGGAAAATACTGCAATTTGTATTTGGGCACTGTAGAAATAATGACAGTAAGATTATAGTTAAAGAAATTTACGGTATACAAAACAATCATTTAAGCTTTTGTATTGACTAGGCAAAATATTTGGTCTCATTCAAGTTCGGGATGTATGTTTGTTCATTAAGCTTTTAACTCAAGAACCCTTGATCCGATCAGGACCAAAAAAAAGGGTCAGATTTTGCCCCTTTGGCGTCGTCGACGTCTTTTGAAAAAGGGGTGCCTTTTCAGGGTAACGTTCGACAATAAGGGTCGTCTTTTTACGATAACTTCTACTTTAGACTCTTTTTTTCGATAAATATTCTATAATTTCAAGAAATAACTACAGAAAAGGCTTTCTATGTATTATTCATGTTTTTATGGCAGAAAATAGTGCGTTGCTACGCCGGTAAGGGTCCATTTCAGTGTGTTACGCCATTAATGGGCCAAATTTCCATTACGACATTTAGGGGTCAATTTTAGTGCATATGACTTTGCGACATTTAGGGGTGTGATTTTGAACATTTTACGACATTAAGGGTTGGAATTTGCTGTACATGATTTCGACATTTTGGGTCTGATTTTTAGGTGCTCTGACGAGCATGCGTACCACTTTTTTCTTCGAGCGGCCCCCCGAGCATTTCACTGCTTGAGAACTCATGCTGTCAAAAATTATAAACATAAACAGAAGTGACATGGTGAGAACAAATACAGTTGTCATCCATGTATATGACTCTAGGGAAGGATGAGTCTGAGTTACATTCGATGAAACTACCCTTGACTATAGGCCTACCTGGTCCAAACTTGGACCATGCACAGTAATTGGCCCCCCTGAGTATTCAGAGGTCAAATCTTGAAATTGTGCAAAAAATTGACCTCAGATCATCCTAGGTCATTTCAAGGTCACTGCCATAACTCAAGAACCCTAAACCCTACAGGACTAAACTTGGTCAATGCATAGTATATAGTCTCCCTTGGTATTTTGATTGGGGTCCGGTTGAGGTAAATTTGAGGTTAAATCTGAAAATTGGTCTGAAAGTTGACCCGAGGTCATCCCAGGTCATTTTAAGGTCACAACCATAACTCCAAAACCCTTAAATTGACTCTTTATGTCTTCACCAATCTTAGATTATGCATAGCCGCAATTATTTAAGCCCTCTGCTCTGAGAATTTCAAGGAATGGTGTATTTAACTGGCAGAAGCCGTGCGTAGCTTGTGCACCGGCCCGCGTGTTTGTTAGTTGAATTGGTTCATGAGAATACGAGCCACCACAGTGATTTGAAAAATGATTATCTTTTATGCTGAGGGTTAGGAAAAAGTCACCTGCTAATTTTGAGATTGTACACAATGCTTATCATGCTATCGAAAAGTTGTCAAACCGTATATGGATGCCAGTTTGATCTATTGAAACCCAGATTTTTAAGACTATCAATGATAATACATCACTAGCGTGCCCAGGATTTTTTGAGTGGAGGGGCACAACCACCAGTTTCCCCCGAATGGTAAGGTAAGGGGGCGCCGTAGTGTAGTGGTTAGCGATCTCGCCTTACACGCATTGGGCCCGGGTTCGATTCCCGGTGAGGGCACTTGCCGGAATGGAATCTCGGAAACTTTGCTTAGACGTTTATCTGACTTAGTGGCAGCATTGGGCAGATATTCTAGATCTACTCCGCTCCTTACATGAAGTATTTAGAGTTGGGTAAATATTTCATGAGAGATCGTCGTCCTTCGGAGGGGACGTAAAGCCGTCGGTCCCATGTACAGAAGTGTCATAGCTGTACATGTAATCGCAGTCAGTTTCGTAAGAGTAGGGTATTGTACCCCTGACTGTTCCCAACCCCGTTTCGGTCAATTTCTGGACTTCAAAATCCGCCTGTGCGTTATATCCTCAAGCATTTGAGGTTGCACAATATTGGAAGAAAGAAAGAAAGAATGACCAGTGGCGGTGGAAGGTTAAAATGCCCCCCCCCCCCCGGCCCTCCCTTTGGGCACGCCACTGCTATACTTACTGTTGATTTGCTGCAGATAATTGTAAGCTCGTCTTGTACAGATCAGTCAGAGGCTGCATAGACAAACAAAATTTGATCTATTATGATTAAAACGCGATCCGATTCACTGCGATGATAATCTTGAATATGTCATAAAGATAAAAGACATATGAGGCACGAGTTCAGTGCAAAACAAAATGCCTCAAAAGTCTACACGTAGCAATTTACGGTAGTTCAAAGATCTTTGACCTGTGCAACGCCCTGTCCTCTACCCCTCAGACTATTCATGATTACGACTCCAAGGACACATAAGATAACAATACTGATATGATACGAATCAATCAGGTATTAAAATTGTCATCTAATGACAATATAGGGGCGCACACCAGTAATCTGCTGGCGCACCACACTGAATCTCACATTGCACGATACTTTTGACACAAAACTTATTGAGGGGATGAGTGCCCGGTTGATGTGCATTCTGAGGAGTGGGAAAATTTGGAAATTTCAGAACAGGATTTGGTGCATAGGCACTAGTCCTATTATAGGCCTATATGTATTTGGCTAATTGATACTTGAAGCCGGGGAATTGGGTGACTGGGTAGCAGTGATTACTTTCGTCACATTTACGGTCCGTCGGGGGAATTGGGTAGGCCTATATTCATCATATAGAGCAGAAGATCTGGACGTCAAAGTCAAAAGTATTTGACAGACATAGACTATGCAGACGATGTCGCCCTGACTGCAAGCTACTGCAGAACTTATGTCATCTGCTCAAAGAGTCTACTAGTTGCATTCGAAGAATCGGCGGCTAGGGTCGGACGCATTTGCATTGAGCATTAGTCCGACCGAATGCTTGATCCTCAATGAAACATCTGATCATCCTCCTATCCGCTCAATGAATGGAACTGCCATCAAAGAAGTAGACGACTTAAAATACATATGGTCATATGTACTTGATAGCAAAAAGGACTTCTAAGGGACAAGCATGGATTGCCTGTAACAAGCTTGATGTCATATGGAAGTCTGATATTACCAGGGCAACCAAGATTGAATTCTTCAGGGCATGTGTTGAAAGCATCTTATTGTATGGCGCAGAAACATGGACTTTGAAGAACTTAAGAGCTTCAAGACCGCTTAGATGGCACCTACACCAGGCTATGCGCGTCCAAAATATGTCCTGAAAACAACATCCAACTAAGCATAAGATCTATGGTGATATACCCCCCCATCTCTACAACCGTGGCATGCACAGAGGAGAGCCCAGTTTGCTGGTCACTGCTTTCGAGCCAAGGACCAAATCATATCAGACCTTCTTCTTTGGAGACTGCCATGTCCAAACAGAGGCTGTAGACCATTAACGTATCCTGATACCATATGTAGATATGCTGGCTTGAACTTCAATGAGCTTGGAAGTGCAATGTGTGATAAAGATAACTGGAAAAGATGTGTGTCATGGATCTCGACGAAAGTCGAAGGATGATGTGATTCATCATATTAAAACCTTCTAGTCTGAAATGAGCAATATTTCAACGCTGCTCAAAACACTGCACGAGTTTTTTTTACACAACCATGCTTGTATACACTAAATATTAGCTGATTGTTTTCTGACTTCGATGTCCGAGAAGACAGCAAAAACGCGGGCAGTTCTTCATAACCAATCAGGACATATTTTATATATTAGAAAGCTAGTCTTCTCAGTGAATTCATGATCCATCCGAAGGCAATCGAAAAAGGGCAGAGACAGGCTAATTAGCGGTTATATTTATAGCGACAAGTCCCTTCCAAATGGCTGAAAATGACAATTTTTCATTTGAAAAACAGGATACGGTATTTTAGGTAAAAAGTGGGCTGGGGTAGATTTTTCCAACCAATTCGTTTCGACCAGAAAATGAGATATTATCACAAAGAAAAACTACGGAATCTCTATTTTATAATGCTTTTTATTTGAGTTCAAACGGACATTCGGTTTCGAAGTTATGGCAATTTTAAGAACGGAAGTCACAAATTTCTGAAATGCTTTTCATGATACATTTGTATACAGAAGACGCTCACCCTGTAATTTGTAGGATTTTCATTTAAATTAGATTTTAATAAAAGAATTACATTTTCCTATGAAATAAATCAATTATTTTATCAAAATAATGCAATGTGAATAATAGGCAACCAAAATGTATGAGTTTGTCGGTTTTATTTAATGTATTTCTTTGTTTTATCTCACCCGGCTATATTTAAACCTGCTATTTTTAAAAAAAATCTTACTCCGCTTAATTAAATCCGATTTCTACCAAAATTGGCTTAAAATTTGTGTAAATTTATTATCTTTCATATTAGATTCAGATTCAGATTCTTTAGGCTTTCGCCAAGGAAACCCAACTTGGTACTTGGTACCAAGTAAGCTAAAGGAAGCTTAACTTTGACAGGGATTCCAAGATGTTTTTTAAATCAGTTTTGAATGCAGGAGGAAGACCGGAGTACCCGGAGAAAAACCTGCGGAAGCGAGCATGGACCGAAAACCAAATGCACATAAAGCGCCGGGCGCGGGACTCGAACCCGGAACCTCATAATTTGGTGCAAGGGGAGGGAACTACCGCTTCGCCAACCCGCTCCATAATTTGAGTATCAATTTTATTATTTATTGTTTTCACACAAATTTCTTTTTTGTCAATGTTCAAAGGGAGCACACCAGTAAATCACTCCACGATTGGTGGGATATTGGGTAATAGTCCCTAAAATCGCATGCAATTGAGTCATGTTTTGGACTCGTTTGAGACTATCTTGGGCTCATTAGTGATTTTTAAATCATAAAACAAAAGTTTAAAGCCTACGTGTTAATATCCATGCATCAATAATGAAACTTTTTCCCGGCGAAAGTAGTCCCGTAGAGCCCAAATACCGTTAGGAGGCTTAAAAACGGGTCAAAAATAGTGAGGGCGCTCTTTGGCGGCCCCTAGCGCAAAATCTAATCACATTTAAACCCTCTAACATGGAAACATATGTGAAAATTTCATCCGTTCTGAATACATTGATAGGTGTCACGGCTAGTAAACGCGGCCCAAAAGGCTTCAAATCGGCCGTTATATTACCATATATTTACATGTAAACCCTATGGGAGCTGAATTACTGGTGTGCTCCCTTTAATAGGAAGTGGCCAAAATCGACCATTTCTAGATTAAGGTCTATAAAACTGACCAATTTGTTCGATAACTCGAATTTTTAAAAATCTTTTTAACATACTAGGCATGTGCAAAGATTTCAAAATCATTTTTAACCAAAATTAAGTACCAACTGATTTGTCAGAGCTCTTCTAAGTGACAAAAATGTCCAAATATCGTTGAAAATTTGCAATGTTATCATTTCCATGCAATTGACACGAAAAT
>JXSR01S039218.1:0-21912 GCA_000969725.1 Ophiothrix spiculata | reverse complement strand
ATGCGCATATTTTGTTGTTATCACATACTAAATTTTCAATAAAATATATTGGTTAAGTCAGAAATGTCGCGCATCGAAAGGTGAATTTTTGGGATACTTTCGCCTTTCAGTGATTTTATTTTTTCTAGAGAAAGTTATTTTTGCAAAACGCGGAATATTTTTTGTAGGTTTTGTGGCCCTTTTCCCGCCCACGACCATTTTGGACGATTGTGGTAAAAAATAAAAAAATAAATACATTTGGCTAAGTCTGTGGGTTATGCAACAAAAGTGCAATTTAAAAGACGAAGAACAACTTCATGCAAAGCATACTCTACTTGGATTACGTCTTCTTTTTCAAAATTAGCAATAAACGTTTAAAGAAACACATAAATAGGATTGCAGTTTATCGCATCATTTAGTGTGATTACATTCATTTTTTAATATCGTTTACGATTTATGCCACACGTAGTTTTATGCGTTTAGCTAATTTATAAAAAAATCAGTTTCCATTAAATACAAACGTACATGAATGGGAACTGATCGGGACCATATTTGTAGAGCCTCATTAAACGGCAAATCTTTTATTTTTTCTGACTTGGTTCTTTGGCCATTACCCCGACACGTGCAATCAACGTGCGTCCTTCTCACGGCTTACCCCACGGTTTTATTTTTTAGAAAAAATGTAGTCGCCTCTCTCTTTAACAAAACAAATCACACGCTTAACTGGGAAGGGGTTTTCCGTATACTTTTTTCGTTGAACTGTGCATTTTGTTTTGGCTAGATAGTTAATATTACATGGATGTACAGAAAATTGTAAATGCAATGACGCGGCACATGACCAAACTGTGCATATGGGTAATAATAGAAAAGCATAGATCAAATACAACCACTTTTGATATAAGGAATTAATCTTAGGGACTTCATACTTTTAAAAGATTTAAGGATAATTTAACATATCTCCAACATCAGTGTGTAGGTATTTCCTTAATACATGTAGCTTATTTTCAATTGTATCACCTGAGCCTTGAGCAGAAGCACACCGTCGTGAGAGATTATACATGTAATCTTGTAAATCATAACAAGTAGATTATAGATTATCCAAATCTCCTGATGCTCTTTATATCAAACGTGCATAAAATGCTGTTTGCTCATAGGATTATTTGCCTAGGTTGTATTTGCCATTACTGTCGGTATCAAAAAAAAAAGCAAATTTTAACAAAAACATCTTGAAACATTTTTTCATTTTTTCTGACTTTTAAATGGCTATGAGCTTAAGTACGAAAAGGTATCAACGAACAATTCTCGCTAACAAAACTCGCGATCGGTGTTGAGAGATATATTTAGTCATGAAACGTATTTCTTATTCATCTGGGTGTTATATAAGTCTAGTAAATTATAAAATCATACTTTAAAAATCTCAATGATATATTGACAAATCTGCAACCTTGATCTTACAGAGAGCTAAACAGTTTTTCACTGACATAAGACAGGGACATTTTATGGGATATTTTACATTCTTGTGACAAGGTGTTAAATAAATATAATTTAGGGTAGCCAATGCAGATACGATTTTCTTACACTCACATGACGAGTTAGAGAAGGTCATTTAGACAATTCAATAATGGTCACAAAATTCTAGTTAAATTTTAACATGTTTAAAGGAAGATATGTTTAAGAATGAAAGTGTAGGTAACTTTTTCACCGATAGATACTGATGATTTTTGATAAATTGTGCGAAATAGTTGAATGGGACCATTATAAAAGTTTTATCAATATTGAAACATCTTTTGATAATTTTATTAGTTTAGCTGATGTTTTCTTGCTGGTTTAACATTATTATATTTTACCGATTTTACAGATATCAAACAAATAATTTCTACGCGATTCGGGCAGTACAATTTATTTGCTTGACTTTCATATTCCTGATTAAAACATCGTATTTGGATTTTTAACTCTTGTCTTTATACCAACGTAATTTTTGTAACGTTTGTTATCAAGGGGAGAGGGGTAACCCACTATGAAATTGAAAGTTAACCGCTAAAAATAAAGTTTTTTAAATCATAGTATAAGGTAGGGTCACCTCTTTCTATTGATACCAATACCATGAAAATCGGCCTAGGCGTTACGTAATTATGACGTCATAAGTACATCCGAGTCGAAAACAATCGTACGATTTTCGTCAAAAATGTCAAAAGAAAATGGAAATTTAGCTGTAAAAAACTTAAATATCCGAACTTTACCCTGTTTTTTGCTTATAAAGGAGGAAAATGGTGTTTAGGTCCGTAGCATGCAGACATTTTTCGAAATGGCGACCCCTCCCCCCTATCCTTTACCTTCCGACTTTCACGGGACACCCTGACCCCCTGACCCCCTGAAGGTGGCACCTACGATTTTTTCGCTAAACTGACCGCAAAGGATGAATTTACAACTACCCATATTCTTTAGGTCGTATTCGTTTGCCTTTTTATGCAACAGGGAATCATCCGTTGTGGGACCCCCCCCCCCTCCTTGGTAAGACAAGAGTTAATGTAAATGTATTTGATACAACTTACAATGAACCTACCTTATTCAAACGCCATTGATTAGCCAAGCTTTTGAGAGTAATAAAATATTATGAAATATCAAATTAAACTCTAGAGGGAATTCAATTTTCATAAGTAAGTTTAATCTTATTTGCTATTAGTTATGCAATCGTCAAAGGTGTTTTCTTCTTTTCGCAAAGCAAACATTTGGGATGACTTGCAGCGACAAACAGTTTGGCATATTTGTTGTTGTTTTCACATTTGAAGCAAGTCGATAATCCAGCGAAGAAAATATCCTCTTTTACTATCAGAATAGAATTCTCAGGTAAGAATTCAAGGAAACTCTTGAGGGTAAAAAAGTGGCATTTTCAATTACCATGCACCCCTGAGGGAAAAAACAGCAATATTGTGGACAAACGTTCAACGTTCTAAAGACCAAGCGATAATAAACATACGTGATTTATCAATAATTTATTGAAATGTCAGGGGTGATATGTAAATGCATGATCTTTCTAAAACAGTCTTAAATATATTTTATATAAAATAAATGTTGTTTCGAGAGGAAAATATTTTTCATTTCTGTTGTAAACTTTGATCGCCTTGATCAATTTCAACAAGTAAGGTGTCATTTTGAAGCTACGAAAATGCTGCAACAGATGAAATGAAAAAAATGATTAAATTGATATCATCTTCAAAGTCCCCCCTTTCGGTGTGAGCCATCACATATAGATACTTTAATCACCTTGGCGTGTGAGCTAATGCATTCAGTGACGATATCCGTGATAGATATAACCAAGTTAACTACAAGATACCTTATTGAAGTAATGTAGTTTTTTTATCAGGCCCCTCCCCCAGCGAAAAAGTCAGTCGGAACATTGGGATGAATTTTTTGGCACAATGTAACCACAGAACCTTCTGATGACTTTAAAATGTGTATATTATGATTGTTCAAGTTGTATGAATAAAGGTAAGAAGTGACGTATTATCAGTCAATCTTTTATTTTCAGAATAACTGAATCTTGTTGATGTCTTCGATGACAAGATAAATGCAAATGTTACTAATCTGCCTGTAAGAGTTTGTTTTTAATTCTCACGAGAGAATTCTGACCTGAAGTCAAATGAGAAATGTTCTTCCCTTGTTTATAGATTTTCTTCAGCCTCTCTTATTTATAAAAAATGATTAAGACAAATGAATAGTGTCTCGCTTTAAGCTGCCTCAATCTATTTTGCTTAGTCTTCTCAATACTTAAAAGAAAAACCCCTACAACAATTGCACAACTAATAGCATTCTAAGTTAAACTTTTTTATCATGTCATCTCCCTGGTAGCTATCAAAACGCGCATTAAGTTCTTTCTTGACATCAAGTTTAAAAGATCAAACCGTTTATTTGTATAAATAATACAGCTCATAAGATAATCCTAGCGACATGTTATTTCTACATCTACTTTCTGGCTCGCATTCTTTTAACAACTTTCTGTTCTTATCCAGAGATACACATAAATCTTGTTTATTACGAGTCAACAAAATGAGCTATCATGTGTCCCCAACGAACAAACCTACTGAAACTCGATAAAAAGCATACTAGATATTTAATGGTAAGAAAAGCTGTAGGCAAATCATTATGGTGCTCTAAAATTGGCATTAGTACCTTCTATAGACTTATTATTACTAGAAATACATGATGCTAGCAAAAATCTAGCCTGCTTAAATATTGATTATTTCACATTCAAAAATATGGTGATACAAAATTTGAAAATATCCTAAGGTATTTTTTTCAGATGAATAGCCCTTTTTCGTATCCCTTGCCTCTTAACACTTAAGTGGTCAAGGGGGAAGGGGGGGGGGGGGTCCATATGGACCCAACATTAGGTTTTTGTGCGCAAAAACACGAAAAAATTCTATGTATTTGTCTTACTTTACCACACCCTTCACTTGGTGGTAATTAGCATAAATAAGCATTTTCGAAAGCGCTCTTCAATTTTGTTTCGCCCATAAAATCGTTACCGAACAAGTGTTTTCAAATTTTATTTCAGGAATGTATTTGTGCTTACAAACTGCACATATGAGCCAAATTTTATTGAAAATTTCAATTGGGAAGTGAGTTTTCAAATTTTTGGCGGGGAAATGTTGACGCGACACGACAAATTTTGTTTTGGCCGCCATTTTGAAACGGTTTGTCCGATTTTCGATTTTTTTTTGCTTTGTTTTAGTTCTTTTGAAGTACTTTACCTGTGACAAGAGTTTCATCGTAAAATTCCTTCGCAAAAGCGCTCTTTCGGTGTTGGGTCCATATGGACCCCCCTTGACCACTAACGGGCATGTGGAGGACCTTGACCATTTAAGTGTTAACATTGATAACTGGATTTTGATAAATAATCACATCTTTCTTTAATAGTCCAAAACAACATTGGAAATGCCTAACTTTATCTGGATAACAAAAATGTTTCTTTCTATACAGATAAGCTGTAGAGCTACGGCAAGCCAATTCGTATTTATTTAAAGTCAATGCAGATATTGGTTAAATGGCCGAGACGCATAAAAAGTAAATTTGGTTTTATTACTTGTAAGTATCTTGTTGAAGGTGTGATTGCTATTGTTATCTTGTTACACAGATGACAAATCCTCCATTTTTTGCACAAAGATTCCAATTGACGTACATATTACGGTAGTAACTGGCTCCAGAAAAAATGAACCAATTTTTGAGCAAAAAATCGATATTTTGCTAAAAACAATGGCCGACAATATACCATATTTTCATTACAAATAGCTTCTAAATATATAATAAAAATATATTGGTAAGAACTGGTTATGAATTAGGTCGTACGCATGTTTCAAATTCAAAATTGACACCAAAAAGTTTATTTTTAATAAAATTGACCAACAATATCAAAAACGGGCACCAAAACATTACAGTGTCCAAAATAGTCATTAAAAACGACTATGATGTTTACAACAGAGACAATTCTTCCAAAAAGAAGGTTGTAAACCTGTCAAAAATCAAAATTGCGACCATATTAAGATCCAAGATGGCCTCTAATTTAAAAAGTACATGATCATGCGCAAAAATAGATTAAATCGATTTTAAAACAGCCTCAAAACCCACTGATCGTTCAAAATTATCAATGCAAATGGCTGTGAGGATTACAACAATACATATCTCATTATATTAATATGTTAATATGTTTCAAATGCCAAATTGCGACTGTAATGAGGTCCAAAATGGCTGCCAAATTGTGAATCTTGACCCAAAATAGCCTAAAACTAGTATTAAAACTGTGTTAAAAACTTTAAATATTCAAAATAATCCTGATAAATGACTGTTTGGTTTACAAAGCAAACTTGTATACATAACTATGCTATTAACATTGTTTTAATCCAAAATGGCGCCCATAACAAGGCACAAAAGAACCACCAAAATACTCAAACCTAGGAAAAAAACTTATTTGGCGGCCATTTGAGCCACATTTTAGGTACCTGTACCTGTTTCACGTTTAAGGTCTGTCGTGACCCTTTTGGGCCTATTCTTTTGATTATTTGAAAATTATAGTTTTTAGTTTTGTTTTAATGTCAACGTTACTCATTTTTGAACGAAAATATGTATTTTGGTATCGATTTTTATGTCAAATTATTGTTTCTCTTGCAACCCCACAGCCATTTTTCATTGACAATTTTCAACTTGTGGTGTTTACAATGTTGTTTTAAGTCGTTTAAACTTATTTTTGCATATAAAAATGTCTTTTAGTGGCCATTTTTAATCCTTACATGGACACCATTTTGGATTTCAAACATTTCAAAAGCCTAAATTGGGGACAACCGTGACTCTTCTGACTCTCAAACCAGTTTTAAACCTATTACACTGGTCTACAAATTTTCAAAAATTTCGAGTATCTGAGATGAACCATACCTTCCTTTGTCAATGTTGGGCTGCTGAACACGAATATGAACATTAAAAAATCTGATTAGCTCTAGTTTTTAAGAATTTTGCAATTCAATATGTTACATGGCAACGTATAGGAGCATAAACAATGTGGTAGATCTACATGCATTTACGTATACACAGATTATGAAGGTTCTACTGATGCTTCTTTGGTTGTTTCTTATACTAAATGTCTGGGTCATGAATCTCTTTTTAGGATCAACAGAAATCTCACAATAATGATGTGCTCTATTTGTCTTGATAAAGTTTCTCTATGGCTTAGATCGAAACGTTCACCTTGTTATCACCGACTGCACCACAGTTGACAGGAAATGAATCGATATGATTGAAGTAAATGGATTTTTAAGGACATATTGCAGCCCAACTTTCAATAGCATAGTAGCATGTCTTCCACAAATTGTTTGTAAATGCCAGTTTCATTATTTCCAAGGAAATTGTTTACAACTTGGGAGTCTTCTTTTGCTTCCTATGATGCAATCAAATGCTTCATCTAAAAGTTCATGGATTTCAGGAACAACAAATACACCCTCTATTGCTTTACTCATGTTTAGGAATTAATTTAAGTACCAAGGCTCCATATAGAATACAGGTCCATGGCCTAAACAAAGTTATTCATTCTTTATGAGTTCCATTTTTAGTAAAACCTTGTTTTGGTCTACAAGTGAAAGACATTGCACATATAAAAAAACCCTACATATTGAGTTCCAGATTCAAGTTGTTGCTGGTAAGGCCAGTCTCATTGAATGTCACAAAGACAACAATAATACTATGTGTAACGTACCTCATTGAGAACAAGCAAGATAGTAATGATTTTGAGGTCAACCGTGGCGCAAATCTGTCATTGTATTGGCATACTTAATGCATTCTAAAAAGTTGCTT
Organism: Ophiothrix spiculata; assembly: GCA_000969725.1. Taxonomy (NCBI): domain Eukaryota; kingdom Metazoa; phylum Echinodermata; class Ophiuroidea; order Amphilepidida; family Ophiotrichidae; genus Ophiothrix; species Ophiothrix spiculata. The sequence goes on along the minus strand of JXSR01S039218.1, from coordinate 14,595 downwards.
CACATTGTTAAGTTTATTTCATGTAAAAGTACTCGCTGAGACTCAATATTGATCAATCAATAACATCAATAAAACACGTCCACTCATTAGGATTTACTGGCTTCATTTAAACCATCAACATCAACTGTGTAAGATTTTTCCAGTCAAAATTTATAACAACATCATGACAGGATACCAAATCACCTATAATCTTCTTCAGACTCAAAAAAGTAGTGGCTTAAACAAGTTCTGTAATCAGTTTATTATCCTACTTCATTAACAATACTTTCAATGGACATGAGCAAATAAAATAACATTAAAAGTAAGGTTTCTGTACTCAACATTGTGCTACTCACTATATTGCCTTTTAGCTCCTATTGTGGTACACAGTATACCACTGGGGTTGTGTATCTTTAAAACAAGAGCTAACTAGCATTTTTAAGCATCATTTTTGGTTTCAGTGACCCAAAATTAGTCAAGATTGACTACTTTCAGTTAAGATACTTTTTGGCTGTAGACCAGTGTTATTTTGATTGTTTGATAACTTCAACCCTTTTTTGAGCATAACAACTTATTTGGCGGTTATTTTGGATCTAGGTACGGGAGCCATCTTGAATCTAAACAGTATAACAACATAATTATTGATTAAATTATGTTTTGAAATTTGAATGGAAATAAGGTATTTTGGTGGACATTTTGGCGGCCATTCTAAGTTTGGAAGATAAATTGTAACTTCTTTTTGGTCCTAAATATCATTTTCTTTTGATTATTTATTATAATTGATGTGCGTGATGCGTCATTGTAACACATTTTTACGTTGTTAAAACATGTTTTTGAATTTTGGATATCGGTATGGGCGCCATTTTGAATTTTAAACATTTTAACATCAAAATTAGGGGTCATCTTGGTGTAGCTATAAATGTCATTTTCTGTTGATTGTGTATGATAATTGGCATTTTAAAGGATATTTTTGTCAATTTTAGTTAAAATATGCTATTTTGGCGGGCATTTTGGCAGCTATTGTGAATCTTTAAAATATATATGATCTTATTTTGAGCCAAATATGTTTTTTTATAGCTCCAGAAGTTATTTACCAATGATAAGGTTGACCTTTAAGTGTTTAACAATTAGTTTTAAAGCCATTTTGATGAAAATATGGAATTTCATCTTGGATTTCGAAGAATGCCCATAGGGGATTGCCGGGGACATTTAATCAGTAATTCTACACATATTTCAGCTTGTTACCACAAAGGTCCACCTTTTTGCCTATATGAGCTAATACTCTTGGATGACAGTAGTTCGCCAAGCTCATGGATGTTTTTTAACAAAGTAAGGATGTGCAGATCATTGACTTCGTACGATTTTTGCCTTATAGAAGTTGACTTTATTGACTTTGACTCCAGCAATTTTTTCAATCCTGCATCATTGTGCCATTCTAAAAACCCTGGATAATGTTACATAGGCGTCGTATAAGAATTCTCGCAGTGTTGTATTGGTAAATGGAAGTATTGTTACAGCCCATTTTGTTTTACCACCATGGGCGTAACTAGTAGGGGGCAAGGGGTCAGCTTGTCTACTCCCGGACGCAAACAATGGAAAAAGAACAAAGGGAAGAATTAAAAAAAAGAGAAATGCAAAAGAGAGAAAGAGAGAAAAAGAGAAAGGGGAGAGAAGAGGAAACAGGGGATGGAGAAGATAAAAGGAAAGAAAAGGAGGGAAAAGGAAAGGGAAAGATGCACTCTTATAAAGAAAGTATTAAATATGAGACAAAAAGGATCAATTTTGATCCTTTTTAGGTATCAAATATGAGCTTATCCTTTAAGGATCAAAATGATCCCAAAAAAGGATCACAATTTTTTATCCGAAAAAAGGATCAAATATTTCTTATAAAAAGATCTGCATAAAAACATCACACTGAAATGACCCTAGCAGGGTTTGAACCCACGCCGCACTTATACCTGCTGGTAATTAGGAGACCAATGCTCTAACCACTCGACCACGGCACTGTCTGATGAAATCAATGTATTTATTCATGTTACATTGCACCATTGTATACATTCCCCGCTATGTAGCGGTTATGGGGTCACGGTACTCAAATATGAAACAAAAGATGATGTTGCATCAAAACGCGGTATCAAAATGTGAGCTCATCCTCTCCGTATCAAAGTAATCCAGAAATACGGATCAAAACTTTGATATTGTAATCAAAAAGGATCAAAATAAAAGGATCAAAAATGATCCTTGTGAATTTGATCCTTTTGTATATATTGATCCGTAAAAGGATCAAAAGTGATCCTTAAAGGATCAAAAGTGATCCTTAAAGGATCAAAATAAAATGATCCCGAAAACTACTCGTATATTTGATCCCGGCCTTCTAAGAGTGTGAAAGAAAAAAGGAAAGACAAAGAAGGAAAGAGGGAAGATAAAGTAAGCCGTTTACGGCTTCGTGACACCCGCTCACATGTAATAACCCCCTCTCCTAGCACTGGCGGCACTATGGGGGTGGGGGCATTTGCCACTCCTCTAAAATGTTTATTTTTACTGCCACCGGTTTGCCCCATTGAAAAACTTATTAAAAGTTTTTTGTCGCAAATTTCTCCAAACCACCTCTTTCTATTGATAATTATGACATACATACAATGTACTGTAAAAATGTTGTGCGCTTCGCGCGCATTTCACCATTTTAAACCATATTTTTAGCCCAATGTAGGCGATTTTTAGCCAAAATAAACACATTTATCTGAAAATATTTGTGATGACTTACCCCGAAAAGGGGGACTTTGCGACAGAAAACTTTTCGAGAAACTGATGAAAATATGCAGCAAAAAATAAGGAAAATAATTCGAATTTCCAGCAGATTTTCTGTTGTTAAATGTGATCGCTTTGATCAAATTAATTAAGTAAGGTCTCATTTTAAAGCTAAGGAAATGCACTAATAGATGAAATGATAAAATCAAAATTGATATCATCTCCAAAATCCCCCCTTCCGGGGTGAGGCATCACATTTGTGCGATATGCGCGCGTTAAAAATGTGTCTTGCCCTATATTTACACCCCAAGAATTGAAATGCTGGCGCTGCCCCTGTCCCCAAGCCAGTACAGAAATCGGGAAGCCTCTTGAGTCTTGCTTAGCCCACCCCACCCCCCACACACCCCGCAAGGTCAGATCTGGTTACGCCCCTGTTCATTACGGCAGCTTGGCATCGCTTGGCAGTTGACATCTCTTTGCATGAGTGGTTTTTCTCTAGTGTTCAATTTCTAATAAATACAACAGCCAACGCTGCTGCTGATCTTATCCTCGATATCATGCCAGGAATCAGGCAATCACCTGAGTGAAAACCTGTTGAATGGAGAAGGAATGCTGTCAGCAATAGCTATGCTGTGCGAGATCAAGCATGGATTAGCTGCATAAACCCAACACTCTACTTGTCACCAATGATGAGAAGCAACACCAGATATTATATAACACCATTAGGAATTATAGTTATCACCAGTTACATTCAAATTTATGACGACTCTTTCTTTTCAAGAACTGTTTTTATTTTGTATTCGAAACTCTCTACCTGCAGCAGCACTATTGACTGCACCCTGCTTGAATCTGGACATCTTCACTGTTGGAAAAAAGTTCACTACTCCGAAAATGAAATGAGGTCCGCTAGCCCGAACTTTTAAAAGGTCTGCTAATCCTAAGGCTCACCAGTCCTAAAATGAAAAAAAAAAGTGTTTGCTAGTCAGAAAACGAAATAAGATGTGCTAGTTCTAAAAATATGTTCGGGTTGCTTATCAACAAAACTAATTATTTTTCGGACTGACGATTTTTTTTCCCGAATTTTGACTAGCGAACCTTATTTCATTTTCGGGTTAAAAAAATTTCGGACTAGCGAACCTTAGGATTGGTGAACCTTCGGACTAGCGGGTTGTAATAATTAAAATATCCTGTTGAAAAACGACGTAGACGTAGACGAACACCTCGTTGATGGAAGGGAAGTGTCAGAACACGTTACTGAGGTTCCTGGGCTATTTTCTTCGAATACTTGATGGTGAGCTAGCCATGCAAGGAGTATGCCTAAGATCGCTGGAATAGAGAAAGCCAGGAAGGCAGTGAACCCTGTTCATCTGATACACCCAACACTGTTTGAATTAGCACGAGATCTTTGTGGCCGCTCCGTAGATGATAAAGGTGACATCAGTTAAAGTTTGTATATGTTTATCTTGCATAATTTGACAAATATTGGATTATCCTAACTTTCAAAAAAAAAAACTATTGACAAAATTTTGAAAATGTGTATGCATTCAGAGAAATAGTTAAAACACAGACTTTAACTCATGTGTTTCGAAAATTGTGATTGTTAGTCAGCTTTTTCATGTCTGAGACGAACTCATATTTTCAAATGCCACGGCGGTATGAAACGTTGATTGTCGGTTAAAAGCGGCAACTACTTGCAATGTCTGCAGGATTAAATGCATAATGCAACCATAACAATACAAAAAGTCAAATACATAATGCAATAACAAACGGAAATTGTACTAAAGGGTAGAAACTGGAGGCCATTTTCCGTCTATCATGTCTGTATTGGCAAGGACTTGTACAGTCATAAATATACGTGGAGAATTCCCTAAGGAATTGTACTTGCGTGTGAAAGCAACGATAAGCATTCTTGAGGAGAAACCTGTTCAAAAGGCTGTTGGGATTTAAGTAGGCTTTCAATTCCCCGTACATTTTAAATAATCTCTTAAATCCGACCTTGTTACCTAAACATACGTGCTGTATTATGCTCTTTAAAGCTTAACGTCATTGGGATTTCAGTTTTATTTTAAGGCTGGGAAGCCATGTTAAAATCAAATAATTCATCGCTTTGTAATACCAGTAGAAGCAAAAGACATGTTAAAGGCATTTGCTTTAAACATGTTAAAATCATTTTATTTTCAAAAAGTGTATTGAAGTGAAATTCTAGTAGTATTGTATTTTCTATATTCGGTGATTTTGTGACTACCACAATATGATTGGCTTATTATTGATTAAGTAGCCCGACAAAAAGTGTCTAAATGGGAGTCGGGGAAATTCGATATGAAAATAGGGGATGACTTCAACGTCATCCGTGTAATATCTTGTTAAAAATACCCCTGTTTATAAAGTGTTAAACTGTTTTTCTTGAAAAGAGTTTCCTATTTCTAGTTGTGTTTTTACAAAATAAATAAGTAAATAAAATTTGTTTTGTTTTGTAAGCACCTGGCTTTTCCCGACAAACATGAATGGCACGGCACGTTAAAGCTACAACATTTTAATGCTGATAAAATGTAGATATTTTTTCTCAGTGTATAATCTTCATAATAACACTATTTATCAACAAAAAATGCGTTATATATATTGAATACGAATTTTCATTGTCTAAAAGTCACTTATATTTACTTTCACAAGTATTTTTTTTCGAACAATTGAACATTTTTGATATCTTCGATAAAAAAATTAACTGCTTATATTATAGAGTTTCCATGAATCTTGAAATACAAACCTGTGTTGTTCTGAAGTCAAAGGAGACATTTTCTTAATTTTTTATCAATTTTCTATAGATTTTCTTTAAAACGCGAGTACATTTCAAACAAATACTAAAAAGTATCTTGCTGTAAGCTGCATCAATGGATGATAAGATTTTGAAGAAAACAACTTTAACGATAGTAAAACTTATAGCATTCTAAGTTAAACATTCTTATCATTTCATCTCGTTGATATCTATCGAAACGCGTATAAAATTCATTCTTGAGGTCATGTTTATATGCAAAAGAGCAAATTGTTTGTTTGAATAAATGCTACAGTCCAAATATAATTCCTTTTTTATTTCTTGTGAATCACTATATTTTATTCCCACCCAACGAGGCTTGTTTGTCCACAAAGGGGTTATTGTCTCACTATTTTGTTTTTGAATTGAGGTTGGTTTTGTTTTCTATGGGAGATATGGACATGATTGTTCTAAAATAGGTTTCAGCTTAACCCTTGATCTCCTGAGTTAGTAATCCACCCTCCCAAACAGTTTGTACCAAAACTTTACTCGTCTTTATAATTTCTTTTTCATCCTTTGTGGTCATTAAATGAGAATTCAACGGCAGAGTGAGAGCGTAAGGGAAGGTTGCAAACTTGATAAAGTTAAATCTATGATCTTTTCTAAAATAGTTACTCATTTGCCTTCATTAACCCTAACAGTACACACCGTTTTTAACATTTTCACGGGGAAGGGGTAAAACAAACTAAATACAAACACGTCATAGAGTGGGGGAGGAAGCGAGAGTGTGGGATTCGTGCTACGGAGGGAACTCAGGCAGGCTAGGCATTCCGTGCTTAGATATAGGCTGGGTTGATTGCATAATGATTGATCGTGACGTATTTAGATTTTATCATGTTAGGGTTAAATATGGTATGCTTGATAATCACTAATCAAGAAAGTAAATAACTTTACCCTATATGAATAGAAATAATTTTTTTAGGGATACTACACTATTATTTGTGTCATTTACTTCTTTTAGATGGCGCATAATATAGAGTTCCAATCTGACTACCGAAATACGAAAATACATTTATTAAAACCTTTAACACATCTTCTTAGGGTTACCCGCTTGTGATTTTGAAGGTTCAGTTGTATTGATACTATAGGAAGTAGTGTGGCACACTGGTAGGGTAGAGCTCTCGCTTCGGATGCAGTAGGTCCCGGGTTCAATTCCTGGCAAGGGCATAGGGATTTTTCTTCGACCTATTCTGTTCAGTATCAGAATGGCACACTACTCCTGTGGCAAGGCGGGTTGGTGAAGTACTGTCAATACTTCCCTTTCACCAATGCAGCTAGCCAGTAGTTGTACGTGAATTTGGTTTACCGATTCCATACCCGTCTTGGTAGGTTTCCTCTGGGTACTCCGGTTTCCTCCTACATCTAAAAATCGGTCTTCTTCCCATTAATTCCATGTCGTTCTCCCGGTCAGTTGTGTGATTAGCGTCTGTAAGTGACCTAGGATACTCTCTTGTGGAGCGCTGCGGCTGACACACAGCAGCGCCTTGAGACCTTCGGGTAATCAGCGCGCGGTATAAATACCCTCAATTATTATTATTAGCATAGGGTATGGTTTCATCTTTCCATTGATACCAATATCGTGAAAATCGGTCAGTCAACACGTTATGTAATTATGACGTTTATAAATATGAGCAAAAATTGCTACTTTAGACAGAAAATTGGAATAAAAGTTCTACATTTTGGATTTTCATTCAGTATTTTTGCTAGTAAATGAAAGAAACGACAATTCTAAAATGTCCGGTATGTTTCAGCTCCATACAATGCAGATATTTTTTTTTCAAAATTGCAACTAAGCACGTGTGGCCGAGTGGATAAAGCGCCGGTCTCATAATCCATAGGTTGTGAGTCCGAGCCCCGTTTGTGTCAACGTGTTGTGTCCTTGGGCAAGGCACTTGATCCTCATTGCCCCTTTGTAATATCTTGAGCGATATTCAACCAAACAAACGAATACATATTTGGAAGAAAATAATTTTGAGAGATATAGTCTTACTTAATTAATTGTTTATATATGATTCATTTTCAAAACTGCGTCTAGTATGGTTTCAAACAATGGTATAAACATTATGTTCAGCTCAAAAATGGGTTAAATCACATAAAAAGAGCATGAAAAGCCAAATTACCAAATTAACCGTGTTAACCTGAATATGCTTCGTTTAATTAATGCATATCCTGATTTGTATGCCGAAAAGTCAGCTTTTTTCAAACATCAAGCTGTCAAGAAATATTTTTTTACTGTGAAAGGAGATGATTATTTGCAATTAATTTGCCTCCGGGCTATTGGATATCAAGCGTTTAATTCAACTGCACATACCTCTATTGGAGGAAAAACATTCGGAAAGAGGCAGTAGAAGATTTTCATATATCATATTAGTATACTATGAATTACTTCTTAAGGAATGTACCTTAATTTTAAATAAACGATAATCATTCATGAGGAAAAAACGTTCAATTTGAAAAGTTTGTTCAAGAGTATAGTAGGCTTTCAATTTTCCATATGTAATCATTACTCTTTTATTCGACCTATATAGCTTGACAAATGTGGTGCATTAAGTTTAAGGCAATTTGATTTGTTGAGTATGCATTTATAGATACGTGAAAATAAAGAACTTTTGATAAATTCTCTCAAGATTATTGCATTTTATAATGTTTGCAAGTACACTCTACAAAGCAGACTTTATTTTTCATTTAAGTGATTAAAACTAGTATTACTGGAATTCTAAACACTTTTTGATTTGTTTCTCATTTTTTGAAGATTTTTTAAGTATACTTACTATAGTTGAAGTCAATTTCAGAAAAAAATCATCATTTCAGAGCCCCACACTTGTTAAAGAAAACGACGCTAAAATATAGTCAAGATGTTATACAAAAATACAAATGTTATATATTGGAAAACGAAATTTAACTGCAAATCGCGCTTTGCATTTTTGTTTGTCCGTAATTATTGCTCCATGTCTTATATTTTACTAAATAATATCTGTGGCGAGCTTGGAGTGACGGGATTTGTCGGGATTAAAATAAACCTTTTTTATTTTTGGTCATCAGAATGATACCAGCAAACGGTGTTTGAAAACTTAAAACAAAATATTGGATTACATCATTTTTTTTATGAACAGGTCCTCTAAGGAATAAAGGAATAACCCGTCAACCAGTCAGATGCATTGCCTGATAAGATAAGTTTTTTTTTGTTCTTATTAAGTTCAAAAGGATTATTACCGAAAACTCAGCGATGAGTAAGTTTACTAACCGTAACCTTCAATCTTTCCAAAACTCCTGGTTTTCACCAGGATTCTAGGTCCGCCTTCCACAGACCATAATAACGGGAAATGCGTGAAACATTTTAATGTTGCATGAAGAGTTGTAATTGCTATCAGCCTACACTTTACTGTGAAAACCTGTAGTCAAAACTATGCACCCACCTCGGGACTTTTAGAGACCACATTATTGTGAAAACCATAGCAGCGGAGAATTCAGGTTTTCTGCCAAAAAAACTGGTAGTGGGTGTGGCTTTGAATTTTTTTTCTTCCAAACTTGGCCATGCGGTACCCAAAAGTAGCATAAAACAGCATCAAATAATTATCGACCTACCTACTGGTCGGCGTCGCACATCTCTGAAAAAGCCAGTACAGAAATCGGGAAGCCTCTTGAGTCTTGCTCCGCCGCCCCCCCCCCCCCCCCCCGCCCACACACTGCACGGTCAGATCTGGTTACGCCCCTCAATACGGCAGCTTGGCTTCGCTTGGCAGTTGACATCTCTTTGCATTAGTGGTATTTCTCTAGTGTTCAATTTCAAATAAATACAACTGCCAACGCTGCTGCTGATCTTATCATCGATATCATGCCAGGAATCAGGCAATCACCTGAGTGAAAACCCGTTGAATGGAGAAGGAATGCTGTCAGCAATGGCTATGCTGTGCGAGATCAAGCATGGATTAGTTGCCATAAACCCAACACTCTACTTTTCACCAATGATGAGAAGCAACACCAGATATTATATAACACCATCAGGAATGATAGTTATCACCAGTTAAATTCAAATGTATGACGACTCTTTCTTTACAAGAACTGTTTTTATTTTGTATTTGAAACTCTCTACCTTCAGCAGCACTATTGACTGCACCCTGCTTGAAGCTGGACATCTTCACTGTACGACATCGGCACACACAACAACTTTGACATTTATATATCCTATCTTCAAGGGGTAACAGTCCGCTAGTCCGAAGGTATTTTCCTATTTCTGAGGGTTAGCTAGTCCGAATTTGGAAAAGGTCTGTCAGTCCGAAAATAGGGTTCTCTAGTCCGAATTGTAAAAAAAAGTTCACTACTCCGAAAATGAAATGAGGGTCGCTAGCCCGAATGTATATATCCTATCTTCAAGGGGTAACAGTCCCCTAGTCCGAAGGTATTTTCCTATTTCTGAGGGTTCGCTAGTTCGAATTGGGAAAAGGTCCGTCAGTCCGAAAATAGGGTTCGCTAGTCCGAATTGGAAAAAAAAATCACTACTCGGAAAATGAAATGATGTCCGCTAGCCCGAACTTTAAAAAGGTCTGTTAATCCTAAGGTTCACCAGTCCTAAAATGAAAAAAGTGTTTGCTAGTCCGAAAAAGAAATAAGATGTGCTAGTTCTAAAATTATGTTCGGGTTGCTTATCAACAAAACACTGTCCCTCTGATACGCCCAACACTGTTTGAATTAGCACGGGATCTTTGTGGCCGCTCCGTAAATGATAAAGTTGACGTCAGTTAAAGTTTGTATATGTTTATCTTGCATAATTTGACAAAAACTAGATTGTCCTAACTTTAAAAATCTACTGACAAAATATTGAAAATGTGTAATCATTCAATGAAATACTAGTAGTTAAAACACAGACTTTAAATTACGTGTTTCAAAAATTGTGATTGTTAGTCAGTTGGAAGAAGACAAAAACGTCGACATTCCACGCCTCATTTTTCAAAATTTTAAATTAGTCCATGTGCTTTTTCATGTCTGGGACGAACTCATATTTTCAAATGCCAAGGCGGTATGAAACGTTGATTGTCGGTTAAAAGCGGCAACTACTTGCAATGTCTGCAGGATTAAATGCATAATGCAACCAAAACAATGCAAAAAGTCAAACACATAATGCAATAACAAACGGAAATTGTACTAAAGGGCAGAAACTGGAGGCCATTTTCCGACTATCATGTCTGTATTGGCAAGGACTTGTACAGTCATAAATATACCGTGGAGAATTCCCTAGGGAATTGTACTTGCGTGTGAAAGCAACGATAAGCATTCTTGAGGAGAAACTTGTTCAAAAGGCTGTTGGGATTTAAGTAGGCTTTCAATTCCCCGTACACTTTAAATAATCTCTTAAATCCGACCTTGTTACCTAAACATACGTGCTGTATTATGCTCTTTAAAGCTTAAAGTCATTGGAATTTCAGCTTTATTTTAAGGTTGGGAAGCCATGTTAAAATCAAATAATTCATCGATTTGTAATACCAGTAGAAGCAAAACACATTTGTTAAAATTATTTTCTTTTCAAAAGTGTATTGAAGTGAAATTCTAGTAGTTTTGTATTTTCTATATTCGGTGATTTTGTGACTACCCAAATATGATTGGCTTATTATTGATTAAGTAGCCCGACAAAAGTGTCTAAATGGGAGTCGGGGAAATTCGATATCAAATAGGGGGATTACTCCGTTATCATAAGTTTTGCAACATAGCGTAAATTCTGGTGTTTGCAAGTATAACTCGTCCATAGTTAATATTTGATTTCTCATTTTTATCTGAGCAATATTACCAATATGTGTTGTTCAATGCATTAAAACAGTCCCCTTAGCTTATTTCGGCCCATAGGTAATTTTTGTTACTTTCAAAATGGCGACGTTATGAGGAATAATGAATGAAGACCTCAGGCACATTGTAGTTGTGAGAAACGAAAGAATCCTTTTTGTTGTATGGCTGTGCGTTCTGTTATTTGTTGTCAAATGATTTCTCGAATTAGTACATTCTAAATGCGAAAGAGTGAAAAATCACTCGAAATTTTGAGTGAATTTGTTTTACCTCTAATCGAGTGCGTTTTAGCTCTTTAAGAGTGAAAATACTTTGCTGTAATTCACTCTTGTACCAGAGTGACGTTCACTCGCAGGAGAGTGGCTCGAAAACACCGCTCTTTTACGGAGTGAAGTTTTAGCTAATCAGGAACGCGGATACTCGCGCTGTTGTAACAACGAAAAATCGTCAGCGCTCACTGTGGAAGAGTTACAGACAAATGAATTTCAGAAGAAATTGTGCAAGTATTTATCGGTGAGTAGATGCCAGACAATAAATACCCAACAGTGACGCTAATCATGCAAAAACTGGATCGATGGAACTTGTCGGTGTAAGCTTACTTAATACATTGGCAAATGTATTAAGTAAGCTTACACCGACAAGTTTATTGTCTAGCATCTACTCACCGATAAATATTTGCACAATAAAACGATTAGATCATTGAGTGAATTTTCATTCTTTTATAGATTTATTCTTATCCCTCTCAGATCATTTAGAGTGAAGTATTTATAATAATAAACGGTTCACACTTTCCTAGAGTGAATTACTATCACTCTTTTTGAGAGTGAACTACACTCTAAAAGATTGGTCACTCATATGGCTCTTTCTAAGAGTGAAATTTCACTCTTTCCCAATAAGAGTGTAGACGTCAAAGGGACTCCAATTATGCCAATTGCTTGCGTAAAAGCAGTTGTCCGTTTAAGACAACAAATGTAGAAAATCGTCAATAATTTTGCCATTTAGCCCTTTAGCCCTTTCGTTCGCTCAGTAGTAACAGGATCATGGAAGTAACCTGCGTATAATCATTCTTGGGGGATTATTAAAAGATATAGACTCATAATGTGTAGAGTTACGAATGGGGAAACAATATCCTCACTTGTACACAGGCAGCGAAGAGTTGGGATGGCGAATTTGTCGCTCGACAGATATCAGCTCTCAAAGATTTGCTAATTCTGAATGGCATTTTAGAAGTGAGCAGCCGCCATCATTAAATTTATGGCTAAGCCCCCTAGTTATTGAAATAAGTGTCAATTATTCAAAATAATTAAAGAAAAGAAACATTGAAGCAAAGTCATAAAGATATCATTATAACTTCCATAACAATTTTTTCATAACAACGTTTTGAAAACGCCATTTAAATTTTGCGCCAAAATCACAGTCGACAATGTTGCAATACTTAAGATTAGTGTGTGTACAACGTCATCCGTGTAATATCTTGTTGAAAATACCCCTGTATATAAAGTGTTAAACTGTTTTTCTTGAAAAGATTTTACTATTTCTAAGTGTGTTTTTACAAAATAAATAAGTAAATAAAATGTGTTATGTTTTGTAAGCATCTAGCTATTCCCGACAAACATGAATGGCACGTTGAAGCTAAAATGTTTTGATGCTGATAAAATGAGGATATTTTTTCTCAGTGTATAATCTTCATTATAACACTATTTATCAACAAATGCTGCGTTATATATGTATTGAATACGAATTTTCATTGTTTAAAAGTCACTTATATTTACTTTCACAATGATTTTGTTTTCTTCGAATAGTTGAAAATTGTTGATATCTTCGATGAAAAAGTAACCTAATATACTACTAATCTGCTTAACAATGCTTAAGAAGATTTCATGAATCTTGAAATAAAAACCTGAGAGGTTTGTTCTGAAGTCACAGAAGACATTTTCTTCACTTTTTATCAATTTTCTACAGATTTTCTTTAAAACGAAAGCAAATTGCAAACTAAATACTAAAAAAGTGTCTTGCTGTAAGCAGCATCAATGGAAGTTAAGATTTTTTAAGACAACAACTTTAACGATTGTAAAACTAAAAGCATTCTCAGTTAAACATTCTTATCATTTCATCTCGTTGATATCTATCGAAACGCCCATAAAATTCGTTCTTGAAGTCATGCTTATATGCAAAAGAGCAAATTGTTTGTTCGTATAAATGCTACAGTCCAAATATAATTTATTTTTATTTCTAGAGAGTCACAATCTTTGATATCCACCCAACGAGTTATTGTCTCACTGTTTTATTTTTGAATTGAGGTTGGTTTTGTTTTCTATAGGAGATATGGAAATGCTTATTCTAAAATAGGTTTGAGCTTAAGCATTGATCTCCTGAGTTAGTAATCCAAAACAGTTTGTACCAAAACGTAACTCATCTATCATTTCTTTTACATCCTTTGTGGTCATTTTGGTAATCGAAAAATCCGGAGTACTCCATTAAATGAGAATTCAACGGCAGAGTGAGAGCGTAAGGGAAAGTTGCAACTTTGTTAAAGGTAAATTCATGACCTTTTCTAAAATAGTTACTCATTTACCTTCGTTAACAAATGGTATGCTTCTGATCAAACTCACCAGATATGCATATTTAGAAATTAAAATGGACAATAAATAGCATATTTTGATACACACTAATCAAGAAAGTAAATAACTTTACCCTATATGAATAGAAATGGTTTTTTAGGGATACTACACTATGATTTGTGTCATTTACTTCTTTTAGATGGCGCATAATATGGAGTTCCGATCTGACTACCGAAATATGAAAATACATTTATTAAACCCTTTAACACATCTTCTGGGGGTTGCCCGCTTGTGATTTTGAAGGTTCAGTTGTATTGATACTATAGCATATAGGGTATGGTTTCATCTTTCCATTGATACCAAGATCATGAAAATCGGCCAGTCAACGCGTTACGTAATATGACGTTACGTAAATCACCACTTTTGAAAGAAAGTTTGTAATAAAAGTTCTTAATTTTGGATTTTCATCAGAGTATTTTTGCTAGTAAATGAAAGAAACGACAATTCTAAAATGTCCGGTAGGTTTCAGGTCCATACAATGCAGATATTGTTTTTAATTTTTTTTTGTGTTTCAAAATTGCAACTAAGCACGTGTGGCCGAGTGGATTGAGAGTTATAAAAGTCTTACTTAGATATTTTTTTTATATATGATTCAATTTCAAAACTGCGTCTAGTATGGTTTGGTTTCAAACAATGGTATAAAAATTATTTTCAGCTCAAAAA